>UELU01009692.1:0-36566 GCA_900490025.1 Megastigmus dorsalis
GTACATCCTTTCACTTGTGCATGGACACATATGTTCTATACAATTTGTACATGAATTATAAGTAAAGCATAGAATAAAAATATTGGTTTTCACTTTTTCAATACATTTGTTATGTCACGAAAACGTTCAAAATCTTCTGCTTCATCGCATGCAGAGTATGAATCAGATTATTCGGATAGTGATTCCGACGAAAACATATTGATTCCGAATGCAGACAATTCATGCTCCGATGATTCTGATTTCGATTATGATTCGATATATGATTCAGATTCTGAACATGAATTCACAATACCAAATATTAGTTCTAAAAAAGCTTGTGCTACTTATTCTGAAAACTTAGATAAACTTGAAAAAAATCACGAATTCATTTGGATAGATGGCGAGAAGTTATATCCAAATACTTGTGAAGAAACAATATTATTATCTGAAGCTGCAAAAAAGAATATACAGGCGTGCGAGCCTTTCCAATAGTTTGAAACCTTTTTTTCCGCCGAAATGAAACAATATATAATTGATGCGTCTAAAGAGAATAATTATGATCTGAAATTACAAGATCTTGACACTTTTATATGTATAGTTATTTTCAGTTCATTCAATAAAAGAAAGTCTCAGAGAGATTACTGGTCATCTGATCCATTCTTATCTAGTGAAATTGTTTCTTCTGCAATGACTCGTGATAAGTTTGAAGAGATCAAGTCGAAAATAAAATATTCAAAAGCTAAAGACAAGGATCCAAACGATAGGGGGTGGCGGGTTCGTTCGATGTTGAAACTTTTCCAAAACAACCTCCTAAAGTTCAGAATATGGAAAACTTCTATATCTATTGATGAAATGATGGCCAAGTCTTATGCAAAAACTGTATTGAAACAATTTATTCGAGGGAAACCAATAAGGTTTGGTTTGAAATTTTGGGGTTTATGCACTTCAGACGGCTATCTACTGAATTTAGATCTATATTGCGGTAAAAATTCCCAAACTGGAAACCAATTAGCAAAATGTGCTTTAGGTACTCGTGTAGTATTGCATTTATTAGAACCTTTTTTTCGGCTAATAAATTATAATAAAATCCCTGCATTTCATTTGAACTTTAATAATTTTTTTACAAATATGGATTTGGTTTTACACTTGAAAAAATTACGTTTGAAATGCACTGGCACTATAAGAGACAATCGAGTCAAAGAGAAGAATATACTTGAAAAGAAAGCCCCACGAAGTACTTATATTGTAAAACCTGATCAAAATAGTGGCATAAATTTCATCACTATTATGGATTCGAAGCCCGTTTCAATAGCTTCAACTGCTGCAGGTGTAAGTCCACTATCAACTTCAAGAAGATATAGTTCAGAGGCTCGATCCAAGCTTTTCATTTGTACAACAAATTTATAAGCGGTGTTGACGTGCATGATGGACACTGCAATAATGTACTTCCAAGTATACGTTCCAAAAAATTGACATGGGTTGTTTTTATAAGATTTATACAGGGATCCATTACAAATGCCCATGTAATTTTCAATGCTACACGTGATGGAAAGAAAAAAGTTGGAATAAAAGAGTTAACTATTTCGATTGCTAAATATTATGTTCAAAAAGATCAAACAAGTAAAACAGATCATACACGATCTAATAGGGACAAATTAAAAAATTGTTCAAACGAAAAATGTCCAATAAGAACAAGGATCTATTGTGAAAAATGCTATCTATATTTATGCAATAATTGTTGGGCAAAAAAGCACTGATAAAAGAAATGTTAAAGTGAGAGGTAAGGGGTCTCACGAAAAAAAGCACCCCAAAACGTGAGAGGCAAGGGGACTCACGAAAGAAAAGCACCCCGAAACGTGAGAGGCGAGGGGACTCACGAAAAAAAGCACCCCAAAGGAGACAAAGTTCTACCAACTCCACGCCGTTGTCTCTGGGTAATGCTAAGAGTAGAAAAAAACAATGTATATGCACAGAATCAGCAAAGAAGTAATCCAGGAACACTCTCAAATTTTTTCAATAAATTTTTAGGTATGGAGAAATGGTTAACCAGACAGTCCGAGAAGGAGTTTTCGTCTCTCAGATAGTGGCGAAGCGCGCAGTGGCTTCACCACAGCAGAGAAAGTCCTTATCCCAGTAGAAAAAGGCGGGATGGGTTAGACTCAGGAAGCTCGAGCTGCTCTATTTTCTAAGCTATCGCACAATGGATAGCGTAAAAAACTCTCGCTTCTTACTCTTCCAGGTTCGGTGGATGACTTAATGTCAATCCATCCATCATAGTGTTCCCATTGCGTCGCCGCTCCACGCACCTCGGCATCACATAGCAGCCAATCGCTGCGCTCTCGCTATCCCTTGCACATGCCTTTTAAAACTCCTGATTTCATAAAAGCGTCTATACTTCTATTCGCATTACTTTTCGTAAGCAAAAATTCAATAATATTTTCGTATTTATTCCTTTCTAAGAACTTACTAGGATTTTCTCATAGTAAAATTAGTATGTCATAAGTTTTAATTTTAGTAAATAAAAATATACATTTAACAATTTTCAGATACAAAACCTATGACTTTTTTAATACTTTATCAAATAATTATATTATATTCAATACATTTTTTGTACAGCAATATAGTTTTATAACAAAGTAATTTAATAAAAAATCTTAACATGCGAATAAATAAAAATTTTAATTATTATAACGAATTCACGATTGAATTTGATATTCAGTCGTTAATTCGATTGTATGCTTGATCCGACGGCGCTCAAGCATCAAGGATGATGAGCGAGAGAGAGAAGCCGCTTACTCGAGTGTTTGTGTGTGTGTTACCACCAGCACCCTCCTACGTTGCACTGGACTGCAGCCAGTGCAATATTCTACATCAGTAGCGAAGCAGAAGGAGAGAGAGAGAGAGAGAGAGAGAGAGAGAGAGAGAGAGAGAGAGGCAGAGATAGGTGCAACTCTACGCGAGTAAGTACTTCAAGTATTACAGCGACGGATCGCAAGCGGCGATCCGTGTATGTGTGTGTGCGTGCACGCCGTAATATTCTTTGCCTTCTTGGTTTGCGAAACTGTTATTACTTTTGTAATTGAGTGGACCAAAAGAATATATTTCATTTATTAGATTCACGCCGTTATTGTCATTTACGAGGTCCTTATTTTCCCTAATATACTGCGATTACCGCCGCCTACGCGGGCACAGTAGATAGCGGATCTACTGTGCATTTTCTGAGTAAGCTGGACTCGTGAGCCTTGCACAGAGCTCACGAGTATTTTTGGTCCGAGCATCGAAAAGCGAGACTCAGCAAGAGAGTCTCGAATTTGTCAACGGAAGCTGTTAGATCCTGATCAGGGGGATAACAGGGATCACAGGGATCTACCATTCTCTGACTAGCTTCTCAAATCATCGGCCGTAATACACCCCACCCAGAAACGACTTATCGTTCTGCAGCGACGAGAAGACCGTTTTCTACACCTTTTTTACCTCGTTGGACTCAACCTCGTCGTCTGTTACCAAGACCGGGAGCTCATCTCTCTCTATTCCTTCTCATGCCGATGCTCCTGTCGCGTCACGTTAACGATATGCACACTATGGAGAGGGTATAGTGCTTTCCTATGACCGCGACCACCAAGACTTACACGCGCATCTGCGGTGCGCCACGTTAAGACATATCCACACTACGGAGGGAACGTAGTGCTTGCCTATGGCTCCGCCGCTAGACTTTTACTCATAGAGCTGCAAAGTCTTCTCTAGGAATGTCATTTTTATGTGACTCAGAGGTAGTTGCGCATGGCCGTGTGTCTCTGTGTACCGGCACAATCCTTAACGTGTTCGGTTTCAGGATTAAGGCGCGGAAAATATTAAGAATTCAGTACGCGTGTGTTAGTGCAGAAATCAAGTATCGAGGAAAGATACGGATTTCAGTTTTGAAATATTATTCGAAATAATATTTCAAGCACTAGCGTTTCAATTAGGTGCGTTAAATCGGGAAGGCACGCGGCATAAGGGCGCTCAAAGTCAAAGCGACTTTATTTACATGCGCCGAAGCTATAGGTAAGAGTATAGCCCGGCACGTGTAAGCGCTTGCGTGAGTGAGAGATAGGTAGTACGCCGGCGACAGCGCACTGTAGCCAGCGAGCGATTGCGTTGTCAGCAAGGTACAATGAGAGCCGAGGCGCTCACTACAGTGGATACACTGCGCGAGGCGTAAAAGTGAGAGAGAGCGTGAACCCAGTCAGCTGCGCAGGCAAGTTAGCCGGCAGCTATACGGCCAAGAGAGAACCGAGAGGGGCGCGCTCCGAGAGGAGAGGCGCGATTGGTGGGAACGCCAGCGCTTGCGAGGGCTCCACACCAAGTGCGCCAGCGGCGCGAAACCAGCGCGAGTACAGGCGCATAGGCGTAGCAGCCGAAATTTTAATCGATTTTCGATTTAAATTATTGGCGGCTTGTACTCGCAGCTGAAGGCTGTGCACAGTGGTATGTGCTGTATGCAGCAGTGCTAGTGGTATATTAGCGGTGAATAGTTGCAATAAATGAATTATCAATTTGCTTAAATTATTATTTAAATGTTTAGGCGAGGGGTGCTTCATTCGTCAGGGTGATTCGTGCAGTTAGAATACTGGGTGGATTATTTAATAATAATCCATCTTATATCGAGATCGATAAAGTAGAAGGACGAACTGTCGGTAAAACAGTTACAAAGTTTTGTTACTTTTGACTGGTTTTTTTTTTGGAACAAAAATTGTTTTTTTTTGTGAGTAGGCCAGACGAGTGAGGCACATCACGAATTATTAATATTTGTGACTTTCATTGTTTGATTATTTGTTGTTTGTTGCGATTGTTTTTTTTTTGCGTTTTTAGGAAGAATTTGAAGCGGCAAATTGTTTAATTAAATAGCGGTATGGTGCTTTTGGGAGTATTTTTTTTGTGGTGTTTGATTGATTGATTTTATTAATTAATTGGTTTAATTTCGCGAAATATTTTGTTAAGCAAAAATTCGCTTGATTGGCGATATTCTCCCGAAGACACACGCAATCGATCTCAGCACACCACTGGGAAGATTCGAACCTGCGATAACAGGTTTCGAGAGATTATATAGAGCGGGGTTCGAACGTGCACTACGAGAGAAGTTCGGACAGAAGAAGAGTTCGAACTTGTGCATAGCGAGGTATGAATCCGAAGTCTAGTATTTGGAGTAGGCACAGGCTAGGGGCGGCCTGTGCGTCATAGAAGATAATAGGAGTACACTAGCAAGGACGGCTAGTGTAAATAAAGCCATTAGACTCGAGCAGAAGAGGATTCGAACTCAAGCGTTTAAGATTCGAACGCGACTTGAGTCGAATAGTTGCACGAGCGAGTCAGTAAAGGTACACTAGTAGTAATAAGCTAGTGCACTTAGTAAAGTTCGAACTCCAGAGAGAGTTTCGAACATTGATTTTGAGGAATTGAACACGAATTTCCGTGTAAATTCTATCGAAATGGCTGATACGACACAGAGAGCGCTAGAAGGCTGGTGTTACAGAATGGAAGGCGAAGAGCTGGAGGAAGCTCTATCGGCGTTGCAGTTAAGCCGCGAGGGCTTGCAATTCACAAAAAAGAGTCGTTTGCAGAAATGGCTGTTGGGTGAGTACTCAGCAGCCGGTTTCGAATCTACGTACGAGACAGACGAGATAATGGCCCAGATGCAGCGAGAGGAGCTGAGTCGGGCCTATATAGAGGAAAAAAAAGTCTTTTGAAGTGTCAAGGGCAACTATTGATGACAACGATGCAAGTCATGATAGTACGCATCCAGTACAGCTTCTAGAAAAAGATCATGTTTTGAGAGAGCGGGATGAAAAGAGAGAAGCTCAGTTATATGCACTGAGCAAGTCTCGCCAAGAAGGAGATGTGAATGTTACATCAGATATACATCATAACTCGGAGCTCCATGAAGAGAGCTCCGTAGATGAGGAGCAGGAGGGATATGAGCAGCGAGAAGGCTGCCACCAAAGAACTCTGGGTCTGATGGGATTGACGCAGCAATAGGGAGCAGAAGTGTAAGCGAGATGTACCCAGCGTCAGTCCCAGAAAAAGATAATTCGGTGAATATATTGGATATATTCACCGAAATTAAACAACAACTGGCGATGCTGCATGAGAGCGTAAGAGATGTTTCTCTACGCTGTGCAGTGTTAGAGGCAGAGTGAAAGGCTGTGGATGTGCAAGGAGGCAGAGGCCATTTGAGGGCAACTGCGCCGGAGTTTACCATGCACCAAGAGGAGCAAAGTCGCAGAGTTGCATCTAGCACAAGGCTAGAAAGCAGAAGGGCGACAGGGGTAATAACGCCAGGATTTGGCCTGAGTCAAGAGATGCAGGCCGATACTATAGTCCAGAGAAGCACACAGGTAAATTTCCAGGAGACGTATACTCAGTATCCTGAGAATAGCAGCCTCCTGGAAGATACACAGGTGCCAAGGGTGGTGGTTTTGGGTGCTCGAGGGGTAGGCGTAGCCTGGGCGAGGGAAAATCTCTCAGGTAGCCATAGACCAGAGAGTATGGGCACCGAAACGATGGATCTGAGTGCAGGAGATGTGCTCAGATCCAATACCAGATCGTTGCAGGAGAATAACTCACATTTGCGCTCATCGAACAGAGACGTGGGCCAGATAATCAGAAAATGGCAAGTTCGATTCTCTGGTGATAAGGACAAGAATATAGACATATTTTTGACGAGAGTTGAGGAGTGCAGAATATTGGCCAATCTGACAGAACAGGAGTTACTGTCCTCTGTCAGAATTATTAACTGATGTCGCGGCCATTTGGTACATGGGCTGAGTTCTGTGCAGCTCCTGAAAGATAGTACGGGGCAAACAAAGGCTTTCAGCAGCGCCTGATAGCAGAGGCCAATGCGAGGACGCAAGGTCAGGATGAGCATGTACGTGATTTTATCATGTGCTTGCAGGCCATTTTATTAAAGCAAGTTCCTGTGCCGAGGCTGGAGGCACAGCTGGATATTATGCACCGAAACATGCTACCGAAGTTCCAATGCATGGTACGTCGCGCAGAGGCGCGTGACGTAGAGTCCCTGATGGAGTTGGCTAGAGAAGCGGAGCTCATATCTGCGGCAGGAGAGGCTTTTAAACCTCCACCGTCTCCACAGCACACAGTAATGCCGGAGGCGGCGTACAAGAGGACAGCCAAGCCGCAGTGAGCCAAGCGCCGCGACGTATGCCGGACTTGACTCAAATCCAGAAAGAAATTCAGGCTATGGGGGCAGAAAAGAAGGATCGCCCGCGGAGCAAGTCTCCGCGAGATTGCAAGAAAAGGCAGGGGTATTATAAGTCCAAAAGCAGGCAGAGCTCTCCCAAGGAGAAAGGGATCAGAGCAGAGCATGGTGGCGATTCGCGTCCACTCAGCCCCCGGAGAGTGAACAAGCCATTAAGTGCTTTGTTTGCGATCAGCCGGGGCATTCGGCGCGATATTGTCCGAAAAACGTGGCGGAAAACGAGAAAAGGAGCACGCAGTACAGGTCACTGCGGCTCCTCTGACCCCGCCTAAGACCTCCGAATCGGCCAAAGAGGCTGATAGGAGTTGCTCAGAAGGTATGAGGACCTCTGAGCAAGCAGAGGGGTCAATAGAAGGATGCTCGAATCCTGATGAAAGCGAAGACCGTTGGTGGCTCCAAGTGCACATTGGTGGCTACAGGATTCGAGCATTATTTGATCCAGGAGCCGCACGCACTGTGATGGGATCAGTAGGACTACAGATCGCTAGTGCATGTGGCAGAGAGCTCCGGCCTAGTTATGGTAGAGGGGCGAGAATGGCAAATAGTCATTACTCGTCCATGATAGGCTATGTTAGCATACCTTTCGAGATTGCAGGGATCCAAAAGGATGTAACGGTGGCTATTATGCCCGAGTTGGACTCTGACGATTATGTTGGAGTCAACTTTACGAGATTGTTTAAGGCAATCTTGGATCCTTGCATGAATCAACTGTTTTTCAAGGATGAAAACAGGCATGTTGATCTCGAAACGGCTGGGCTTAGCGAGAGGCAAGTCACAGCTGTTTCCGCCATAGGAGTCGCTGACGTGGAGTCAGCTGAGAGAGAGAGCAGCTTGAGCGGTTGCTTTATCGAGCTATTAGAGCTCCAGAGAGTATACTTAGGTGTACGACGTGGGTGGAGCATGAGATAGATATAGGTTCTGCTCGGCCCATTAAGCAAAAGCGTTATCCTGTATTTACAAAGATCGAAGAGAAGATGCACCGCCAGGTAAAGGAGTTGCTAGAGGCCGGAATAATTGAGCCATCTGAGAGCGGTTCGGCCAGTCCAATCGTGATGGTGAAGAAGAGTAGCGGCAAATGTAGAATGTGCATAGACTTTAGAAAAGTCAATGCCGTTTCTAAATCAGATGCTGATCCATTGCCATTTATGGATCCCATCCTGCGCAAGGTTTAGTCAGCCAGATATATATCTACGCTTGACTTGAGCAGTGCATACCACCAGATTCCTTTGAAGCCGGAATCAAGGCCCATCACCGCATTTTCGGTGCCTGGGATGGGCCTGTTTCAGTATAAGAGAATGCCTTTCGGACTAAGTCAAGCAGGAGCTTCCTTTCAAAGACTCATAGACCGGTGTGATTGGACCAGAGTTTGAGCCGTATGCCTTTAGTTATTTGGATGACATCATTGTCGCGACTGAGTCATTTGAAGAGCATCTGGTGCGGCTGGAGCAAGTGCTCTAGCGAATAAGTAAGGCGCGCCTTACTCTCAACCGAGAGGAGTGTATTTTGTCAAGAACAGGCAAAATATCTCGGTGGGATAGTAAATCGAGACGGCTTTCGGACCGATCCAGAAAAGATCGAGCCGATTATGAAATATCCGGCGCCAAGGAACTTAAAACCGCTGAGAAGTTTCTTGGGCATGGTGTCATGGTATAGAAAATTTCTAAGAGATTTTGTCACGATCGCTGAGCCACTCACCCAGCTGACTCAGAAAGCTAGGAAGTATGAGTGGCTCGAAGAGCAACAAGCAGCTTTTGATCAAATCAAAGCTCTAATCGCAACTGCACCTGTGCTGCAGCACCCACGCTTTGATGTACAGTTTGCTGTATAAACTGATACTAGCGATACTGGGTTAGGAGCAGTACTTCTTCAGATAATAGATGGAGAAGAGCGAGTGCCCGAATTTGCAAGCCGTACCCTGTCTCCGGCAGAACGGAATTATAGTGTGACAGAGACAGAGTGTCTTGCCGTAGTATGGGCTATAAAGAAATTTGGGCCATACATAGAGGGCTATGCGTTCAAAGTAATAAGGGACCATAGCAGCCTTCGTTGGTTGTGTAGTTTAGAAAATCTTACAGGCTTGGACGATGGGCCTTAGAATTGCAAGGTCATACGTACACAGTCGAGCATAGGAAAGGCGCACTTAATAATGTGCCTGATGCTCTATCTCGTATGTACGAGAATGAGGAGCCGACTGAAAGCGCTTGGGTCGAA
The DNA here is from genome assembly GCA_900490025.1 of Megastigmus dorsalis. Lineage (NCBI taxonomy): Eukaryota > Metazoa > Arthropoda > Insecta > Hymenoptera > Megastigmidae > Megastigmus > Megastigmus dorsalis. The sequence continues at coordinate 9,446 of UELU01009692.1, forward strand.
GAGACCCGTGATGAATGGTATTTGCGCTGCGTACAGAAAGTGGAAGAGGACCCGACTGGCCATCCTAAGAGCAAGATTGTCGGGGGTCCCTGTACTTCTATAGGCCTGATGAAGCCTTAGAAGGTACTATAGGCGATGATGATGCCTGGAAGCTCGTAGTGCCCATGGAGAAACGGAAAGAAGTTATTCAAGAGGGGCATGACGAGCCAACTTCAGATCATCTGGGTCGAGAGAAAACATGCACCCGAGTGGCCAATTTATACTTTTGGCCGGGTATGTATAAGGACGTAGAGGCCTATGTTCGACAATGCACTGTGTGTCAGCAGTGTAAAGTCGAACATCGTACACCGGCTAGATTAATGAGGCGAAGGACTATCAGTAAACCGTGGCAAGTGGTTGCAGGTGATATTACGTGTCCTTTGCCGAAATCCATGAAGAGTTACGAATATATCTTAATCTTTCAGGATTTATTCACGCGATGGGTAGAGGTAATCCCCATTCGCAAGGCCAACGCAAAAACCGTCCTTAAGGAGCTCAATGAGCGGATCTTTATCAGGTATGGAGCTCCTGAAGTTTTCATCTCTGACAATGGCACAGAGTTTAAAAACCTTGCCATTGATAGCTTTCTGATAGAGAGAAAGGTGCACCATACTACGGTGCCACCTTACCATCCGCAAGCAAATCCAGTCGAACGAGTTAATCGTTCCATAAAGACGCTGATAGTGACATTTATCGAAGAGAATCATCGTACTTGGGATGAGCATTTGCCAGAGCTTGTCTTTGCTTTCAAAACGGCTGTGCATAGTTCAGTCGGCGCCAGTTCAGCTCTACTGAACTATGGTAGGCAGCCATTGCCTCCTTCGACAATTCGAAGAAATCAAGAATTGGTTGCTCTTGATAAAGAGCAAAACGAAGCTCTGAATAGATGGTAAAGAAAAATCCAAAAGCTCGTTTCGTTGCGTGATAGTGCGAGTCGTAAGTCGGATGCTTCACATGACCGACAGGATACCTATTATGAAACACGTCGAAGGCCAGCTGACTTTGTAGTTGGAGACAAAGTGTGGAAAAAGAATAAGATTCTTTCTTCGGCAGCTCAAAGGCTGAACGCGAAGCTAGCTCCTAAATTTGTTGTTCCTAGGTTATAATACCTATGAGCTTAGAGATATGGACGGCAAGCTGATTAAGCCTGTCCATGCGGATCAAATTAAGAAATATGACCGAAGAAGATGACGCCAAGACTCATCCTACGTTGGATGCGAGCGTTGAGATGGCGTTAGGCGAACCGCCACGGGCGAGCGTAGCGCACGCACAGGTCAGCAACACTCCAACGGGAGATGTAACGGCTGACCGTGTCCTCAAACCTTGCGGCCCCACGGAAGGCCCCGGAAGGCCGCGAAAACTGTTAAGCAAGCGAAACTGCGTACCGAGAAGGCTGCGACGTCTGTTAGGGTTGCGAAGCGAAGACTCGGTCGACCGAAGAGCTCGCGAAAGCGTGTCGTCGTAACCGATCCGTCAAATCTCTCTTCGCGTCGAATACGAGCCAATCGCTCGTAAATCCCTCTCATCTTCCCCTTTATTTGGTAGCAGGATGGATAAGGATATGTTTCTGCGTATGTGCGCACAATTCTTCGACAGTATAACCGTTGGGGCCGAGGGAGAAACCCAACCCCTCGGTCTCAATCACCGAGGCAGACCGGGAAATGGTTCCTCGAGTGATGCAGTGGGCGAGCACCGGCCTGCGCCGCCCATACATCACCGGACCACCGGCCGTATCAGTGGAGGATTCGGCACAGGGTGAGGAGCCTTGTGTCGCTACCGAAGAAGTGGGTGCCGTGGCTCACCAAGAGAGCCCGGCACCGCAATTGCCATCTAGTCCACGGGAGGAAGGAGTGGCACAGGGTATGAGTCCCTGTGCCAAACTAGAGAAACTTAGCCCAGGCTTGTTAATGGAGAGCCCTAGGCTAATGAGGATCGAGCCTGAGGAGGCGGGTGAGTTTAAGAAGGAGAAGAGTGGCTCACCTCCACAGGAGCTGGAGGCGTAACGCATAGAGCTGTTGCTGAAGCAGGCGCGGGAGGCTTCCCGCGCCAGTAGTCGTCTGGATGAGGAGGCCTTCGGGGAGTTAGACTCTTTTATAGAGCGTCACGGAGATCCCGGAGGCCACCGTATGAAAAGATAGGTACCGCTGGTCGAGGCCGGTCGGGCCAAACTCCGAGCCGTGTTCGGGGTCCGCAAGGATCGGCGGTTGCTGAAGGAGGCCGAGGAAAAGAGGGCTCGGTAGAAAGTAGTTCGTCTGAAGCGCGCTCGGCATAGCCGAGTGAGAGCAGAGGAGGCGCTCCGGCGAGCCAAACAACAGGAGGAGGTAGAAGAGTGGCGGCTGGCGCAGAAGCACCGCCGCCAAGAAGAAAGAAGAGCAAACTCTAGGTGCTACATGTGCGGGCACCCGGGTGTCCGTAAGTCACGGGACTGCCCGAACATTGCGGAGCACCGGCTGTATCAGTACGTTGTAGCAGTCGGGGCCCCTTTCTTTAATATATTTCCTATTTTTCTATTTTTACAAGAAATATCGAATTTTATTTCGATATTCCTTTGGATCATCCAAGTAGAATCATTATCTATCCTTATGTTGTCAGCGAGCATAGGGTATCGAGCTGTCTCCATCCTGGTATCCAGCGTCTGGGAGAGGGGTATAACGAATTCACGATTGAATTTGATATTCAGTCGTTACTTCGATTGTATGCTCGATCCGACGGAGCTCAGACATCGAGGATGATGAGCGAGAGAGAGAGAGAGAGCGTAGGTAAGTGTCGCGAGAGGGAGAGAGAGCGGTAATTAGCGCGCGATAGAGGGGGGCCATCGAGCCTCAGATCGATTTCCGCCGCGGAAGCTACCTGACGTGCGAAAGAGAGAGAAAGCCGTTTACTCGAGTATTTGTGTGTGTGTGTGTGTGTGTGTGTTACCACCAGCACCCTCCTACGCTGCACTGGTCTCCAGCCAGTGCAATATTCTGCATCAGCAGCGAAGCAGATGGAGAGAGAGAGAGATAGATAGATAGATAGATATTCTTTTATTTGTATAAGTATACAAAAATGACATAACAATCGAGTATAATAATACATTTCAGATAATAACTTTTACAATAATACGCTTTATCAGTCTTATAGGAAATTGCATTCAGTCTTTCTATGATATCATAGGCATAATAACTTGATCAGTCTCAGAATCTGTCTTAAAATATGTCTCAAACCTTATAAGTAATATCACAGAGCGTCTTAGATTAAAAATACAAATAAATAAAATTACAAAGCAGTCAATATCTATCTTACAAACATTTAAAAATAAAAAGAACATTTACTCAACCCAGTCATTCAATACACTCACTCCAATAAATACACTCACACTTTTAAAATTGTATAGGGGACAAAACAAAATAAGTTAACAGAAACTCATTTGCTTGCCCCTAGAACGAGGTCAGTATTTTTGTTCTTAATGTTCCTAAGATTATCGCAGGTTTAGTCTCTGAGTGACTAGGAATCGATTTCAAGGAGATATTTGTGGATCGCCGACTTAATACCGCGCAAAGATGGAAGGTTGCGCAGATTGCCTGGTAGAGAGTTCCAAAAGTGCGCACATTGAACCTGAAAAGATCGCATACCAGTTTCCGTGCGCACTCTTGGCACTGAGAGTTCTTGTGTAACACCCCTGCTACACACTGCTGTAGTGCTCCTGGACTGGTGTTTGTGGAAAAATGCCGCTAAATAAGTTGGCTTATTAAGCCGAATGATTTTATACATAAGGATGACTGCAAAATACATCCTCCGACTGTCAACGCGCAACCAGCCCAGTTGCTTTCTATAGGAGGTGATGTGCTCATCCCTTCTAACACCGTATATGAATCGCACACATGTATTATTAAGTCTCTGTAGTCGTGTTCTCTGCTCATCGGATGCGTCAAGACACACTACAGCGCAGTAGTCAAGATGGGGTAAGACTAAAGCTTCAACCAGCCTTCTGCGCAAAGTCTCGGTGGTACATGCCCTTATAAACCGCAGGCTATAAAGGGCTTTATTTACTTTTTTAGTTACACTATCTACCTGCGGTTTCCACGTTAATTTACTATCTAATGTAACACCGAGACTCACGACCGTGCTGGAGAAAGGCACGAGCGCTCCTCCCCCCATATCAACGTCCGGCAAACCCATTATAACCAAATCATTAACATATTTATGAGAACCAAACAAAATTGCTTTAGTCTTGCCAGAGTTGAGACGGAGGGACAAACGCTCGGCCCACTCGAACACCAGTCGTGACGCATCAGACAGGCAAGCTACTCCCTCCAGAAGTTTATCTGCAGGTGTTTGAATGTAAATTTGGAGGTCATCAGCATATAGTATGTGCTTGACCGTCCCACGATCAAAGAGGTCTTTAAGGTCATTGATATAGGGACTGTAGTGTAAAGGCCCGAGGACCGAGAGAGAGAGAGAAAGAGAGAGAGAGAGAGAGAGAGAGAGAGAGAGAGAGAGAGAGAGACAGACAGAGATAGGTGCAACTCCGCACAAGTAAGTACTTGAAGTACTACAGCGACGGATCGCAAGCGGCGATCCGTGTATGCGTGTGTGCGTGCATGCCGTAATATTCTTTGCCTTCTCGGCTCGCGAAACTGTTATTACTTTTGCAATTGAGTGGACCAAAAGAATATATTTCATTTATTAGATTCACGCCGTTATTGTCATTTACGAGGTCCTTATTTTCCCTAATATCCTGCGATTACCGCCGCCTCCGCGGGCACAGTAGATAGCGGAGCTACTGCGCATTTTCTGAGCAAGCTGGACTCGTGAGCCTTGCACGGAGCTCACGAGTATTTTTGGTCCGAGCATCTGAAAGCGAGACTCAGCAAGAGAGTCTCGCATTTGTCAACGGAAGCTGATAGATCCTGATCAGGGGGATAAACCAAAGGGTTTATTCCCACTGCAACGTGCAACAGATAGGAGTGTGCAGTACAGGGTTACTGCACACTGAAAGAAAAACAGCCCCGTTACATTATACATTATTGAATAGTTAAACTAACTTCTTGTAAATTTTGGAATTTCCTAAAATAATTTAACTATATAAATTTACTAATAAAAACATATAAAAAAATTAATAAATATTGTTTAATGTAATATATCTCATTTTGTACTTCTTGAAAAAACCTATCGATTTATTACTGAGATATTTTCGCTCAGACCAATAGGAGCTGAGGTAATAGCAAAAAACCGCCATATTTTTTAATTTTTATTTGTTTAGGTATTTTTTAACCAATGTTCCGATCAATTTATACTGTCCTAAAGTTGATAGTCGTAATACATGCCCTCGAATTAATAAATAGGCACCGGAACATCTCAGATTACATTCAAACGCAGAGTCATTTTTCCCCTGTTGCCTGGACTACCAAGAGAGCGTTAGCGATCGAATCACAAGAAAATAAAGGTGTGTAGAATTGCACATGAAAAAAATTGTTCCGTTGAATTGACCAAGTCTGTTATGAGATTAGCAAATGCATTTTGCATGAATTTTGCCGCTAATTTCACTGCATAATATTAGTTTTTTTATGTCCTTTATTAGTTTTATGACGAAACTGTAGGTGTAATCTCCCTTTACTTCTCCATAACGGACTAAGAATTATTAATTTTAAGCGTATTGTTGCATTCATTATGTCCAAGCAAGTACGATTCTATCTAGACATAAATTTTAGAATTGTGTTGTAAATTTTAGAATATTATAGTTATTTAAGTTTAGAAAAATGAGATGGCTTTGTAAGATTAAACTTCGTTTAATATTATAGCTCTGATGTATGCCAGTATATTTGGCAATGTTTCGGCAATCATCCAAAGACTATATAGCGGTACTGCCCGATATCATACTCAGATGCTTCGAGTTAGAGAATTCATCAAGTTCCATCAGATACCAAATCCCCTTCGCCAACGATTGGAGGAATATTTTCAGCATGCTTGGACATATACCAACGGTATTGATATGAATAGCGTTCTAAAAGGTTTTCCCGAATGTTTGCAAGCTGACATATGTCTACATCTCAACCGAAATCTACTCAATAACTGTCGGGCTTTCAAAGGTGCTAGTCCAGGATGCCTCAGGTATTGACTCAAATTTTATTATACGAGAAAATGAGGTGAGCGACCTTGAGAAAATCAAATTTAGTAACTGGTTTCAATATAAAATTAAAAATGGCGACGTTTTGAGTGTTAAACAAAATTACACTCCTCATCATTCTTTTTAATACTTTTATCGGTAAAATATAAGAATTTAGATGCATTTCGTAGATTATTAACTTATTAATTTTGTTAGGCCTCGGGAGGGACATAGATGGCTAACAGTATTAATAAAAATAATTGAGAACCATGTGTTGAATGATTGATTTGAAGTCTAATGAGAAGGATAATTTAGTTTAGACCCTCGAAGCGTCGCCATTTTTATTTTTACATTTAAATAAATTGCTAAATTTGGTTCTATAACGATCGCTCACTTCATTTTTTCCTTGAAAAACGAGTTTAAATATACGAATGTGACTTATATTAATATATATGGACCAAAAAATAAAAGAATAATTCAAAATGATTTATTGAAATCGAATTTAATAATTAACATAAAAAGTAAAAAAGAAAAGAATTAAAAAACAAAGTGGAGTTGATTTGGCAGGTGGCGCATATTGCCATATATTAAAATATATGTGAAAAATAAAAAAAAGGACAGGATTAGCTCATCGCTAGGAGGTGCAGCGTCAGCGAATGAGTTCCGCTCTCACTGGGCTCCACGAGAACACCTGGCACAATCGGACGAAACGCCCTTTTTGCGGCCATGGCCGTGCTTCCCCTGAATTTTTCATTAATTGAAGTGATTTAAAATGGAAATGGTAACTTTTGGGCTACATACTACGAATCCATTTCATACGAGGATAACAGCTACCCTTATTTTATATATACCACCCCCAATCTAAACACTGAAAGATTTGAAGTTACCAATGCATTACGTATGTAAAAATATATAACATGACTTGTAAAAAGTGAATTTTATTACACAATAATGATTAGAATTGCAATAAAACTTCGATAAATTCATCAACTTATATATCATTTGATAGTACGAATTATTAAAAATTGTTAAGGAAGTTTTCTAGGCTTTAGAATTTTTGCATAGATTCATTTATTATTTATACGAAATAAACTTAAATTTAACTGTAGATTTACCATTGCTATTTAAGTACCTTTCCATCTACCATAGTTAATAACATTTTAATACGAATTGTGCACCCTGATGTTTCGATAACGTATTCAAATGAAACTAATTTTTTCAATATATCTCCTTTTTCTTTGCATAGTTCATCAGTTTCCTTTTTACATAAAATTTTTAATGGACGACCTAATCGAGTTGAAGATGGGGTTGTATTTTTCCAATAAATTTGATTATTGCTAACATTGCTTAATTGAACAGGAACAATTGAACCACAAAAAATGTTTTTGCATGTGGCTTCTAAACCCCAAAATGTGGGACATTTATAATTGTTGGGCCTTATATATTTTTGGAGCCTGTATTTTCTGGGCCTTATAATTTTTAGGTCTTATAATTTTTTGGGCGCTATAACTTTTCAAGATTTATGATTTTTGGATCCTACATTTTTGGGCCTTATATTTTTTGGGCCTTATAATTTTTGGGCCTTACAATTTTTAGGTCCTACATTATTTGGGCCTTATAACTTTTCTAGCTTTACAATTTTTATGCCCTACTCCCCGGGCAACGCAACAACGTTCACCGCTATTGAAAGCTATGGTTAAAGGACTACTCGGTCCGAGAGTTAGTACCTGTTAAGGGTCCCAGTCTAGGCTTACGGACAATTAAAACCAATATGGAGAGTGTGTAACAAAACATTAGTTTTACCCCAAGCAGGTACCCCAACAGGAGGAAATCCCGCCGCCGATTCCGATCGGGTGAAAGCCCCGGTGGTCGGCGCTGGCTCCAATGATTTTGGGGAGAGCCATCGACATACCGCTACAATATCTAGCGAGAACAACATTCGAGAAAGTGTGGCAAATGCAGGCCTGATAGACTTCGCCAGCCGGTCGGTTATTGTGGTTGGCCAAACAAACCGGCCAGGCACCGCAAGCAGCAACATAAATGGTGACAGAGATGGAACCAGGAGAATGCTCGATATCTGGATGAAGGACCAGGCAACAGAGAGCATCGAGAAAGGAATATTGGAAAAAATCCAGGAGAACCTAGACAAGGTAAGATCAGTGGTGACACCGGCCCGTAATATTTACAAGTACGTGAAGGAGGACTTACAACAGATCTTGTCCTACATAAGATGTTTAGAAGCAACGAACAAGATCAAGGCATGTTTTGGGCTGATGCTGCTAAACAGCCCAAGGAACCTGCAGATCTTAATGCAAACCGCGGTGACGAGACACCAAATAAGAGGAAGGTACGGTCGCCTACACCAAATAACACCACTATACCAGGTCCAGATAGCAGAAATGGCAACCCTCAGCACTTCACAATTTGCACCACTTGCTGCAGGTGCTAGACCATCTGCGGAAGGTGACCGGGAGGTGAGCAGGAAAAGATCAAGGCATAAAAAGGAAAAACCAAAAGTAGAAAAGAAGAGAATAAGAACGAGAGTAAAACTGGATGCTATATTAGTTAAGAGCAGGGATCAAAGAGCGACCTTCGTCAGTGTCCTCAAGCTAATGAAGGAAAAAGTCGACGAAGCAGCAAGTCGTCAACAATGTGAACAAAATCAGGTAAACCAAGACTGGTGCTGTATTAGTACAACTGCAGAAGGGCAGCAATGTCGAGGCCATTAATGATGCAGTTGTAGCTGCGATTGGTACGGAGGCTATAGTCTTGTAGCTTTCACAACAAATAGCACTCGACGTGAAAGACATGGATCCGGACACAACTGAGGACGAATATAAGAAGGCATTGGCTGAAGCTACTGGGATTCCAGTAGGAGCACTAAAAGTCAAGGCAATACACCCTGCTTATGTATCGTGACGTTGCCGCATGCCACCGCATCTGTGACAAAGGGAAGAAAGTGTCAAAGCCAATAAAAGGCGGAACGATCCAACCTGTCAGGTCTGTGGTGCCGAGCAGGACGATGCGCAAAACGCACTCTTCCACTTCAGAGCTTACACGGAGGAGCGTTCCCAACTACAAGTGGATGTATCAATTTAAAGTTACAAAACTTTGAATTCTTATGAAATTTATATCAGCACCATGACTAAAAGCACTATCTCTTATCAAATTATAAGAAGTTCAATCAGATTCGCATCAATAATGAGTCATATTGCTTCGTTAGTTGTCATTCGGACAATCTCAGGTTTTTTTCAAAGCGATACTCTGTAGCAGAATCATGGTTGACAATGATGATGAACAAGATGAGAACATTTTTGTTTTTGAAATTTGATTGTCTAAGGTTTTAATTCTTTTTCTTTAAATAATAAGGTCGATAATAACACAGCCCCACGAAAAAAAAGTTGTATGTGCGAAAGATACCACCATGATATCTATACGTTTTCGAGGTCGCTGATTCCGAATCCGAGGTCCATTTGACCCGGCCAGGTCAGGTCAAGGTCAAATTCAGAAAATGCATTTGAAACAAAGTAAATCATTATATTTACATGTTTTTGGAGTCGCTGAATACGAATCCGAGGTCTATTTGACCCGATTAGGTCAGGATCATGGTCAGGTCAAAGTTAAATCCAGAAAATGCATTTTAAACAAAGTAAACCAGTATATTTACATGTTTTTGGGATGCATACTCTAAAAGAGCATCTTTCTCACTTAATTTTTTTTTGCTATACCGGACTCGTTTATTACAAAACGATCTAAGGAGTGGTTTTCTTTTGCATTTCACACCTTTTTTCTCTGCTTCTCTCTTTAAGTTCCAGCAGAAATCTGCCATCATATTGACAATCCATCGCCCTTGATACCGTCTTTCCATCTCTCTCCTTGTTCTTCAATGTAAGCTCCTAAGTTGATTGGGAAGTAGTCAATGCGAGAGTCAAGAAAATGTAATTTCAAGTTCATATTGTACCCTAACGCCCCGAAATTTTCAACCATTTCAGCTACTATTTCTTTATAGTTTTCACTTTTTTTATTGCCCAGGAAATCCTTTACAGTTCCTTTAAGACTATTCCATGCAGCTTTTTCTGTATCATTCATGTGCTCAGTAAAACTATCATCTCTGAGCATCTGTCTAATTTGTGTCCCATCGAAAATGCCTTCTTTCAATTTTGCTTCAGATAGTTTTGGGAATCGTTGTTCTAAGTACTGGTAACATTCACCTTCCTTAGATAGGGCTTTAACAAACTGCTTCATTAGGCCTAGTTTGATATGTAGGGATGGAAGTAGTATTCTATTAGGGTCCACCAGAGCTTCACGGACTGCATTCATCGAATGAAACTGAAACGAAGTTCTTTGAGTCCATATTTTCCTGACGTAATGATTCTTACGATCGCGACTATTCCACAAACATAAGAAACAAAGATACTTAATGAATCTAGATTGCTGCCCTAAAATGACTGTAAAAATTTTTAGATCTCCGCAAACTAACCACTTGGGTTCTGCATATTTTATTTTATTTAACACTAACTGAATATCTTCAAGCTCTCTTTAAGTTCTATGAAAGAAAGTGACAGTGTAGTCACTGATGAAGAGGAATTTGAAGAGAGCGATGATGCATTCTCTGACTATGACGAAGATTATACTCCTTATAATGTGAATGGTAAAGCTCCAAAACAAATTTCAAAGGAGTAATTGAATGACCTCGTGAGAGATATAGGTCTGCCAAAAGATAAAGCAGAATGTTTAACATCATTTATGAAAAATAAACATTGGTTGGAGAAAAAAGTGAAAGTAGACAGTTTTCGTAATAGGGAGGAGGCATTCAGGCAATTCTTTACGATGTCAAAAGAACCCTCATTAGTACACTGTAACGATGTAAATAGACTCATGGAGGAATTAGCACCTGGTGTTTACAAAGACGATGAGTGAAGACTTTTTTTGGATTCATCAACGCGAAGTTTGAAGGCAGTGTTACTTCATAATACGAACGTCTACGCACCAATACCGCTAGCACATTCGACAGAACTTAAAGAGAGCTATGAAGATATTCAGTTAGTGTTAAATAAAATAAAATATGCAGAACCCAAGTGGTTAGTTTGCGGAGATCTAAAAATTTTAGGGCAGCAATCTAGATTCATTAAGTATCCTTGTTTCTTATGTTTGTGGGATAGTCGTGATCGTAAGAATCATTACGTCAGGAAAGTATAGACTCAAAGAACTTCGTTTCAGTTTCATTCGATGAATGTAATCTGTGAAGCTCTGGTGGACCCTAACAGAATACTGCTTCCATCCCTACATATCAAACTAGGCCTAATGAAGCAGTTTGTTAAAGCCCTATCTAAGAAAGGTGAATGTTACCAGTACTTAAAACAACAATCTCCAAAACTATCTGAAGCAAAATTGAAAGAAGGCATTTTCGATGGGACACAAATTAAAAAGATGCTCAGAGATGATAGTTTTATTGAGCACATGAATGATACAGAAAAAGCTGCATGGAATAGTTTTAAAGGAACTGTAAAAGATTTCCTGGGCAATAAGAAAAGTGAAAACTATAAAAAAATAGTAGCTGAAATGGTTGAAAATTTCGGGGCGTTAGGGTACAATATGAACTTGAAATTACGTTTTCTTAACTCTCACATTGACTACCTCCTAATCAACTTAGGAGCTTACATTGAAAAACAAGGAGAGAGATTCCATCAAGACATCAAAGAGATGGAAAGACGGTATCAAGGGCGATGGATTGTCAATATGATGGCAGATTTCTGCTGGAACTTAAAGAGAGAAGCAGAGAAAAAAGGTGTGAAATGCAAAAGGAAACCACTCCTTGGATCGCTCTGTGATAAATGAGTCCGGTATAGCAAAAAAAATTACGTGAGAAAGATGCTCTTTTAGAGTATGTATCCCAAAAACATGTAAATATACTGGTTTACTTTGTTTGGAATGCATTTTCTGGATTTAACTTTGACCTGACCATAACCCTGACCTGGCCGGGTCAAATGGACCTCGGATTCGGATTCAGCGACCCCAAAAACATGTAAATATACTGATTTACTTTCTTTCGAATGCATTTTCTGAATTTGACCTTGACCTGACCTTCCCCTGACCTGACCGGGTCAAATGGACCTCGGATTCGGAATCAGCGACCTCGAAAACATATAGATATCATGATGGTATCTTTCGCACACACAACTTTTTTTTCCGTGGGTCTGTGTAATTAAACAATCAAATAGTTAAATTAATAAACTACACGCCGCCAACCACCACGGAAGATCTGCTGAAAAAACGGGGGAAGGGGAAATCTGGCACACTAACTAATCCATGCTCGCTGATAATTCCATTATTACAATAATATTTTATTTTACTAGGTACGCCGGAGGCAGAAACAGGTAATGGCACGCAGGCCACGCTGCCTCCGACGTGCCTCGAAAGGGAAAAAGCTGGCCCCTAAAATGATCGCCGCACCGTCCCGAGTTGACGTCAGCTAGCTAGAACAAAAAAAAAGTAGGTAAACGCGTAAGCTGGTGGCCATCAATTATAAAAAGCAAGAACATTTACAAATTTGTTATTAATTAAGTTTAGGAAATGTTTTACGGGTTTACTATATATTGATATTGAATATTGTTTAAATACTTAAGGGGCTAGTCTAGTTTCTCGGGCGGAAAATGGACGTGATTTTCCGGGACTCATACAAAATAAATCATATGTTCAAATATTTACGACCTTCTATTCACTGATAGTTTCATGATTTTCTTTTCAATATTATTATAAAAAGTTGTTCTTAGTCTATTTTTTATATATTTTGTAATACTTTCTCAGTCATTTCATTCAAACTTCTGTATAATAAAATCTATAACACGTTTCTGTTGTTCTATTTTTTTAACCCTCGAATAGTTCTTTAGAATGTTGAATAACTCGAAACGTGAAACTGCGTACGATAACATTGTTCGATATTTTAATTGTTTCGACTGTGGTCTGAGCGCGCAATGCAATGTTCTGTTTCTCCACTTTTATTGACATTATTAAAGCTAGGAATAGAGTATAACGGGGGATTTTAACTAAGCGTGGGAGCGACTCCGTAGCTTTCCCGCGATTATAAGTAGAAGGCAAATGACGGTTAATTTTCCGTCCAAATTTTTATAAATTACGTTAATCACGATTTTAATATTGATCTGCATAGGCGCAGTAAATCAGGGCGCCATGCACTGTTTTAAATCTATCTAGTATGATTGTGTTAATCTCGAGCAGTGCCACTCGATTAATTTTCGAATTTAATCTTTCGAATTATTGCACAATGCAGAAGGCAAAGTGCTTGAATGCGCGACTAGCCAAAGGCAGAGTCGTGAGGTTGAAAGACCGGAGACCATCGAGTTTCCAGCTGAGTCTCGGGTTATGAGCGGACACGTGCACGCACATGCAAAAATATTAGACAATGAAAATAAATAAGTTCACACTCTGTGAATTGGAGTTGATCTTTAATAATTTGAGTCCTTTAATAGGCAAATAAATTCTATACAAAAAGACTTCTAAGAGGCATAATATTTTATCGCAGGGAAAATAATAATTCGCGATATTTGAGTCAAGCACAATATTCAAGCCTGTCGCAGGCACGCTAATCATTTAAGTGACTCTACCATACATTTATTTTAAATGAAATAAGAAATTACATATTTGACTTGATGAGGCACGCAAGACGCTTTACAATAATTTTAAGTCGCTTGGCTCACCAAATGTAGCGTTGCTCCACCTCAAATCTCGAGCGTACGGATACGTGCGTGAGAAATTAATTAACAAAAAAAATACAAACGCGCCAGGACAAAGGCTCTCTAGTGCGGAGTTAAAGCCACAAAGTAAGCACAAAAATTATAAATTGAACTAAATAAAAAACTGTAAAGCCGCGTAGGGTAAATCCTACCCTTTTGTAGTTCCTGCTCGTAATCGAAACGATTTTACTCAGGCATCTGGCCTGGGTAATCGAGGCAGTTATATTACAACTTTAAAATTCTACCAATTAAACAATTTCAATAAATCAATAACTCTAAACGAACAAACGCTGCCAACAAAAAGGAATGGGCACTATCACTGTTCGCGAGCTTTAACTTTTAAGCATTATAAGAGATCGCAACTATGCGACACGGAAGTCCGGAGATGATGCTGTTTGTTCGGCAGCAAGAAGAGAAGTCGTCTAGGCAAGCGTCACTGAGTCCATCTCGTGGTGGAATTTTCCACGATAATTTGGATTTTAAAATATTCTAACTTAAAGCGAGAAATGCTGACGCTACTATGTTCCAGCAGGCAATATTCTCGAAATTTCCCGCTCAAATGCGAATTTAAATTTCTGGGCCAATCGAGTGAGGCATTAAAAAACCGATAAATCTCGAATGCCGTAAAGACAGGAAAATACTTTAGAAGCCCCTTTTTTGACACAAAAAAAGGTTGCTTTTTAGAGAATTTTAAAAAAGAAAAATAAGAATGACATGGCGGCAAAGGCAAGGAGAGAGATAAAAAATTATGAATGCGTTACTTAGGCATCTGCAACAATTATTATTATATATATATAATATATATGAATAGACATATATATATTGTAACGGCGTTGGTCGCCAAACGCGTTTTCGCATCTCTCGCGCAAGCGAAACAGAGCGCACGCACACTCCGAGCGAACGGAGAATAAGACCGAGGCGAAGCGACGCCATACTGTTCCCGTTCGACCGAGCGAACGCGAATTGTGGATAGAGAAAAGTGAATGTGCAGCTACAGTGGTGAAGACACGAAGCCCCTCACTATTGCCATTCGTCCTCCAAGCCAGGGAGGAGACCAGCCACCGCGGTGCCCCAGGAAAACCAGGCGCAGCTGCAGCAACTCATCGCGGGGCGAACGAGAGATGATGATGATGATATCGATTTATTAACGCCCTAGCCAAGTGGCCGAAGGGCGTGGTGCAAAAATTATACAAATATTTTACAATATAATTTTACAGTAATAATAAAAATAAAAATAAAAAATATATAATATTGATATTCGTAAAGCTATTTGTCGCAAAATGGAGACATTAAACAAATTAAGTGCGCAAAATTTATAACTTTCCTCACTCAGTAAAGCGTACATATTCTAACAGATGCATAGAACAATATAACGAAAACAAAACTTAAAAGTGATTATAATAATAGTATTTATAACTAGCCAATAACTGATTAATTCATTTTCTTGATAGTCGCAGGTGCATTTCTTTAGCATAGATTACAAAAATCGGTCATGCGTATTTTTCAGGCTACATAGTTTTGTTCGAGCGACATTAGATAATCTCGTAATCGGGATTTAAAAACATTGAGAGTCACACTTATCCTAATCTCGGTAGGAAGCGAATCCCAGAAATGCATGCCCCGAATCGAGAAGGTACGCTTATAAATTTCGGTTTGCGCAAAAGGAATGGAAAAAGCCGACGTATTTCCCCTAGCTGTGCGCCGTAATTACGCTTTAGGTTCAGGAAAAAGATCAACGAGGTATTCAGGACGTTTTGACGTAAATAGTCGGTAGTATGGCTCGATCGCAGTATCTTTTTGCAGTCTAAAAATATATCGGACCGCCGTATTGCATAAACGCTGGAGCTTTATTGCCAGGTAATCGGGTAGGTCTTGAAAAACTAAGCAAGCGTAATCAAAGTGGGGCATAACAACCGAATTAACTAGCTGCGTCTTTAAGCTAGTAGAAACGCAAGAACCCTTAAATCGAAGTTTGTACAATACGAAGTGGGCTCGCGTATATATCTGCGAGACATGTTCATTCCATGCAAGTGATTTAGTAAAAATGACTCCCAAATTTTTGGTTTTATCAACGAGCGGGATTTCTACTCCGTCTACAACTATCGGGGTAATTTGGCTTAAGTCAATACGCATAGGATGTTGGGTCGAGCCGATAAGCATCGCACTTGTATTTTTGGTATTGAGCAGCAGACCATTTTCCCTAGCCCAAGTTACTACTAATTCTGCATCTTCGTTTATTTTATTAACTGCCGCATCAATCTCGCGGTGTGAGCTTTGGATGTAGATCTGGAGGTCGTCCGCAAATAACATACAGGACAGTTTGCAGTGCCTCAGGGCTTCGATAAATGAATTTATAAATATCAGGAAAATTACTGGCCCTGGTGAAGACCCCTGTGGCACACCGGATATGTTTGGTAAAAACTTCGACCTGTTTCCCTGCAGATCAACAATCACCTGTGTTCGGTCAGTAAGGTAAGAATGAAACCAAGTAATCGCCTCATCTGAGAAGCCAAGACAAAATAATTCAGTAAAAATGGGGTAATCGCTGGCAACAGGTCCCGACAATATGACAATGAAAGGCCATCACAACTGCGGTCCCTTGCCCTAGGTAAACAGGACTTCATCATTTTCAAGACCTCAACGCAATCAAGCAGCCTAAAGCTAAACTTCTCATTAAACTGCAACGAAATTGATGTGTCAGTAAGGATTTTCCGTAACTCGTCGTCAGAGCAGGGTGGATGATAGCACGTGACAGAAGAATAATATTCCATCAACGCATCTTTGGTAAAGAAATATAGAGGAGAGTTGATTTTTGCTTTTATGAAGCCATATCTGCGCAAAACATCCCAACAATTTGGTTGGTTGGCGCAACTTTTTAAGAGGTAGGCATTGTGGGCCCTTCTAATGTCAAAACTAATTTGCTTTCTTGCTATTCGGTATTGCTTGTAAAGCATAGCATTTCCGGATCGCTTTGCGCATTTAAATAGCTGATCGCGGTTTTTGCATTTAGACCTTAGGTCACTCGTAAACCATGGAGCCGGCCGGCGATGCAGTGTGCGGGTAGTAAACGGTGCGTGCGAATCAAGTAAATTTTCGGCTAAATTTCGAAAGTTATAGATCCTGTCATCAAGGTTTGCCCGCAATGACTCAGTATCCGACAATGCTAGGCTCAACAGCAAAAATTAGTCGGAGAAAACGCACGAAAATCACGAGACAACAGTTTTATATCGTTTCGTAGAGGAACATCAAACAAATAATCTATAAGTGGATAGTCATGTCCATTTATAAACGGGGCCTGAGACTTTTCAGACAGGGAAATTTTGTCAGCAGAGTCAGTAATAATAACATCTAACCAAGTGTCAGAATCAGCCTGGTGATGCGTCGCACTGAAAGGAACCAGGTGCAGGGAATGCTCGGATAGTAAACTACGCAGGTGTGACGAATAGAAGTCAACCTTACATAAGTTGGAGTTTAAGTCCCCGATCAAGACGATGTTACTATACATGTGAGCTGAATTTTGTAAAGTTTCAAAAAACTTTGACAGGAAACGATCCTTGGGCCTTCAATAAACAACACCTAACAACAATTTCTGCTCAGATTCAATGCTAACCAGCAGATATTTCGTTTCATTCAGATTCGTTAGCTTAGAGGCGTCGACACTACTATATCGCAAATCATGCCTTAAATAGCACGCAACTCCGCCGACCTACATATATTCATTCTTTGATTGATGTTCACCTGCTCCTTTACAAATGGATTTTAAGGCACGGTCGTTCCGTATAAGGTTAAAGCCACGTATATCAAAATGTGATGTTTCGTGAGAAGGTGTAAGCCAAGTTTCAGTAACGGTTAAAATATCAATATTTTTATTTGTAATAAAGAGCTCAATTTCGAGCAAATGTGCTTTCAATGAATTTGCATTGATATCCGCAATACGCAGTGGCCGATGAGGAAGTACAAGTGGTTCAGTGATACAATGGTGCATATTATAACCGCGTGCTTGTCAAGACATTTGCTCAAGATCGCTATGGGTAGCAATAGTATGAATATCGGAATTTTCGTCCTTACGCACTAAGACGGCTCTGTCACGGGCCCATACAAATTTATAGCCCATAGCGCGGGCCCTCGATTTAGCAGCTAGCCGCAAGCTGTGGGTATACTGCGGCAGTTATTCATGCAATTCAATGATTCCCTCACCACCATTTGTAAATAAGTCACTGAACTTTAATGGACCAAATAATCGCTGTTTTTGTAGCACTTTATCACGCACACATAGTGATTTAAATTGAATAATGAAATCAGAGGATCGGCTGTTAGGCCGCGTATATTGAGCATTTTGTGCATTAGCCTGGGAGACTGCATACTTCATTTCACGAAGCTCTTCCGATACGTCATTCGAAATCGCTAATTTATTAAAAATCGCTTGCGTTATGTGAACCAAAGAGTACTGGCATGAGCTTGGTACACCCCTAACCTTAATTTCGGGCTTTAAATTATTCGTTTTTGGCATTCGTTCCTTTAGGTACGCGACCTCACTACGCAGACTTAAATTTTCTATTTTTAAATCCTGTTACAGTTTTCCCTGGTCTTCTACTTTATTTGCCAAAGAATCTATTTTTGACGTTAACGCGTTAGTCGCGTCGATACCAGCTGCTACCGTACAGAAAACACGCGCAAGTTTATCATCAATTGATAAATTTTTCCAATCGGGTGGAAGAGACATATTATAGCTTGCTGAATTTTCTGTATTTGATTGACTGGAGTTTGCACAATCGAGAGTTCGCTCGATGATTGAGATATTGCAGTGCTATTGCTAGCGGTACCGAGGCTACTGATATCTAAGATTGAGATTGAATTTAAATCGCGTGCGTTATCAAAGAGCGTTGCTCTCTCACTGCTACTGATCTCTCTTTCCCTATATATACTTTCCGGCTGTAACAATTCTTTGCTGGTTTTTACGCAGCACGGTTTACAGCATCTGGCTTTAGCAAATCTAATAATGCAACCGTCATGAAAGGTTAATTTACATTCATTGCACATAACAATTTTATTTAATGCATTATGACCGCATTATCGGCACACTGGCATTTATCGCAGTTACATGATAATCGTTCAAGCATATCTTAATTTACAGCGCTCGCTGATCATAACGTTAAGCTTATAATCGCTTTATAAGGTTTGAACATCGGGCTTCAAGTGCTCCATACAACCGTACCACGGGTAAATAAATAGCAGTAGAGACGCACGTGAGTAACTAATTTCGAGTCGAGAGATTTACAAACAGCGCTCCACACAACCGTACCGCATGCTTTCCGAGCGTGTACGCATATACATATGTACTTGTTTCTTCACGTTGGCCTTAAACACCAACGATACCATTAAATCAAAATCCATAAATAAAATAGCACTGAGATTAAAATTTAACCAAGAGACCGGTGCGATTTTTTTACTAAGCACTTTAATAATTATGCAACGAAAAAATTTTTGAGTCACTCACACACACAACACACACTAAGCGAGTGCGCGCTCCGTGACGGCCGTAACAGCTGGGAGGTTGGTTAATCATCGGCAAAATCGGTCGGCATGAGACAATGACAATCAGATGACGATCCGCGGTGACGATTCCGATGTGACAATTACAAGAAGAAAACAAGATGTCTCCAGGCGTGAGTAGTCCTTTATCAAAATTATGCGAAGACAAATTCGGCCTTCCCCGACTCTAAATAGCGAGCCGTGCCGTCCGTACTCACAAAAACAAGAGCCAGCAGGAATCCGAACCGTCTAGAAAAATTTTTCTCGCAGTAGAGCACAATACTCGTTAATATATATATAGAAATGGACGGAGCTCAAAGTAACACGTCTGTTATCATTGTTTACCAGAGAGAGAGAGAGAGAGAGAGAGAAAGAGAGAGAGAGAGAGCGAGAGAGCGAGAGAACATCGCATGGCCGTACGCACGAGCCTACACAGTAAGTGCTCCTAAGTCTTTCTCGCGCCGATTTTCCCGTCGTGAAAGCCAGTGTGGAAGCACAAAATCACCAGGTACCTCCCGCGGCGAAGAGTAACCTGCGGGAAGCGAGCGGTGATAGAGCGAGTACGCTGCAAGGCGAACCTCGCGGCAGCTCCAAGACCAGCGTCACCCGCGTTCGCGTACGAACCCGGCCCATTCGTCGTTTTTATATCTTCGTTATTGTTATTTATTATAGAAAGGCCCCGGCAGAGAAGCAAGAGCACATCCAAAAGGATACAACCTCGACACTCTCGGCAGAATCTCCCAGAAGGGATTAAGAAGGGCCAAAATATCGTCTTGAAGACGAAACCCGATGGTGGCTCCAAGTAGAAATAAGAGACTACCGGCTAAGGGCACAGTACTATCCAGGAGCCTCTAGCACAATCATGGGTCCAGTCGATCTCCAAATCGCAGCCAGTCCCGAAAGAAGCCTCCTCCAAACAGAAGTCGGAAAGGTTAGACTGGCAGACGGAAGGAGGAGACCATTATGTGGTCACGTACTGTTACCTTTCAGGCTAGAAGACTTGACGAAGGAGGTAAGAGTAGCGGTCCTTCCCGGCCTCGATGAAGAATGCTTCGGCTACACCCACCTTGCCGAACATGGCATAGATGTCGACACGGCGAAACAGATAAAAAAAAGTATTATTTAGTCTCGCCGAAGGTGGAGGTAGAAATGTACCGGTAAGTCGTCGAAATGCTGGAAAGTCATGATAGAAACCTCGCCCAGCAGCTGGTCAAGTCCAATAGTGATGGTGAAAAAGGAAAATGACAAATACCGGTTCTGCATTGATTTCCGAAAAGTAAATGCAGTAACGAAACCGGACGCGTATCCTCAGCCTCACATAAACCACATCTAGAGAAAGCTACGCCGAGCACGATACATCTCTACACTAGAACTGAGTTCAGCAACTACCAGATAAAACTGACGAAGCAGTCAAGACCCTTCATAGCCTTCACGGTGCCTAGTATGGGTCTATACTAATTTAAGAGAATGCCGAGAGTCGTTGATCAGCTCATAGGCCCAAGCATGGAACCATTTGCATTCGCCTACCTAGACGATATAATCATCGTTTCAGAAGAATTAGAAGACCACCTACGTTACCTCAAGCTCGTACTTCAAAAACTCAACGAGGCAAGACTAATGATAAATCGCGGAAAAAGCGTATTTTTCCGCCCTGAAGTGAAATATCTTGGCACCTTGGTGGACCGAGACGGAGTCAGGTCAGACTCAGCCAAGGTGGAGCTTATAAAGAATTATCTGGCACCCAAGAATCTTAGGCAACTCAGACGCTTCATGGGCATGACTTCGTGGTATCGCAAGCTCATGAAGAACTTCGCGGCAATATCAGAGCCACTATCCCGCCTCACAAAGAAGAACCAGAAGTACAAGTGGAAGAACGAACAAAACGAAGCCTTTAAACAGCTTAATGCATTAATCCTCTCAGCCTCGGTGTTGCAAAGACAAGACTTCCGACAACCATTCATTGTGTAGGCAGATACCAGTGACACGGATCTCGGAGCTGTATTAATGGAAACCGTGGGTGAGGACGAAAAAGCCCAAGGAAGAAATTATAAGAAGCTGTGCCATTATATACATAATTGTTTTCTATTTGAAATTGAAAATCAGTCAAAATGACTTCCTTAGGCAATCTAATGTTTATGAATCTGCGATACCATAATAATAACCTTTAACATCGCCTTAATTCTTTCACACTGGTTGGAGGTGAAAGATTTTGGATGGCTTGGGTTTTTTCTGGGTCAGTTTGCAATCCCTTTTTATAGACTAAGTATCCTAGATATTTTAGCTGTGCAGCGGCACGCCTGTCTTAGATTCGCACACAGACGCGCAGTTGCGATAACGCAAGCATTACGCTCACACATACAACTCGGCTATACACGATGCGTATAGGCCGTTACCAAGCAACGTCGCTCCCCCTTTTATCGCTGCCAATATTCAACGCAGGCTAGCTATAAATTCGCGAGCCAGCGCGAATTTAGGCAGTACCGTCTGGCGCACCGGGCAGAGAAGGAGCTCCTTCACGCGCGGCGCGACGACACTCTCGCCCCCGTATTCAGACTGGCGCTCCAGTAATAGAGGGAGAGAGTCGACGGCACCCTGATCCCCGACTGACACGGCGCTCCGAGGAGTCGTCCAGTCCCGGGTATACACGGCGCTCCGTGGTACCGCTGACCTTCCCTGATAGAGCATACGGCGCCCCGTGACTCGCTCTTCCTCCCCCGGCTCACACGGCGCTCCGTGAAATCGTCTGATCCCGATACGCACGACGCTTCGTGGTACCGCTAGACCTTCCCCGATAGAGCGCAGGGCGCCCCGTGACTCGCCTTTTCCACCTCGGCCCACACGGTGCTCCGTGAAATCGTCTGATCCCGATACGCACGACGCTTCGTGGTACCGCTAGACCTTCCCCGATAGAGCGCAGGGCGCCCCGTGACTCGCCTTTTCCACCTCGGCCCACACGGTGCTCCGTGGAGCCGTCCTGTCCTCAGTGTACGCGGCGCCCCGCGACACCAGATTCTTCCGCCTCCCAAAAGGACCCCTCTGGGTCACCCTTTGTACGCTTACCGAGATAAACAAATATTGTAGCGCGGTGTAAGAATCTGCAGGCGAGACTAAGAAGCGTCCTCTCCGTTTATCCGTTCACGGTAAAACGCGATTAAAATATCGCGACTCCTTTTTTTGTTTCAGATCTATCACTTTGTACTGCCCGGACAGTGGAATAATAAATACTTCTAAACGTTCATTACATAAAACTTCATACATTTATTTAATTCCCCTTTTTTCCCCCCTTCGCAAGAACTGTGGGAGCTCTGAGCATCCGGGGAAGGGGTTCAAACGTTACAGCTGATTCCTTGCAAAATGGCATTTCTCTAGGTTTGGCTTTAGCTTCACATCTCTTAATCTTTTAAAATCTTTTCTTAAAATTTCTATATGGCCATCAAACGTTTCTGACATGACAATGATATCGTCTAGGTACGCAAATGCTTACGAAGCCATATCTGGTGTAATTACTCTATCCAGCAATCTTTGAAATGTGCTGGTAGCTGCATGTAATTTGAACTGTAAAATTTGAATTCAAAGAGCCCTTTACCAGGAATTTCCTAGCGGCACTAGCCAATATCCATTCTTGAGATCTATAGTCGATAAATATTTTTCTCCTCTTAATTTTTCTAGTCTTGAGTTAATTTGCGGTAGCGGTTGAGCGGCTTTTCGAGAGACCTTGTTTAATTTTCTAAAATCTATACAAAATCTGATTTTTCCGTCCTTTTTCGGTGCGAGTACTATTGGAGAGCTCCACGGACTATCTGATGGTTGAATAACTTCTTCCGCTATTATTTTCTGTGCTACTGTGTCAATGATTTCTGATATTGCTGTTTTATTGGTGTAACGTCGATAAGTTTTATTTTATGTACCGCTAATGGGGTAGCTTCTTTTATGACTTTAAATGTTGTCATCTCCTATTCTATGAATATTTTCATGTACTCCTTTTGAGAATTAGATAATGTGACTAACCCTTGAGGCTCCTCTTCCTTACATAAATCTTTTCACGACTTAGATACACCTGGTTTCAATCTTTTACCATTTAATGATAATGATATATTTAATCGCAGTAAAATATCCATGTCTAGTACTATTTCATGACTTAAGGGGGTATTATCCCTAAAAATGATAAAAATTGATTTTTTTTATCATATATTCTTAAAGTACACATTATTACGAATCTAAAAACAAATTTTCAAAAAATGAAAAAGTTTTAAGTACTTAAGGAATAAAATCGCAAACAGTAAAAATTACGAACAAATGATTATTCCATTATTCTAGATATATAAGTCACTATATTGTATTTCCTATGCAAAATAAAATATTTTTATATTTTGAGATACTAAAACTGATTCTGTCCTACACAAAAGACCTTTCCAGGTATTTATTCCAAATCATAAATGCTGCAAGAAAATATAGTGTTCATCAAATACAATTTCCGCTATTTAGCATCATTCATTTAATAAGGTTGTCATTTTAAAAATTATAATTAAGCACTTGTAGAATAAGTAATTTAAAATAACAATTATTTACAAGTTTACGTTCATTATACAAATGTATTACGTATTCAATTTCCAAAAGACTGCACATCGCTAGTATCGCTACTCTGTAGATTATAATATACGTTGTCTGCTTTATAGATGGAGCGTGGTGGCAGCTCGAGGGAATACATACTGCATTGCATGCAATCATAAGATTTGGATTCAAATTGTTTACAGTCTGCTATAGAAGCAAAGTCAGATGTAATAAGTGTTGTGATGAATATAAAGTATTCAAAATAAAAGAATTTTCAATGAAGATATCACTAAGATCAGATAAGTATTTCTGCTTTACATGTGACCAGTGTTATATGAAGAAAGTGTTTTTTTGTGTGATTTCTTTTTCCAGCCAAGAAAGTTATGACTCATATTTGCCTGTACATGCTGGAATGGACTGTAAACAAGTCATTAATATATATATATATATATCGGACGTTTCACGTCAACCGGGCCAGTGGACTGCCCAAAATTGGTATGCATCGATTTAAAAGTTCTAGGGCTCAAAATGTTCGTAATTTCAAGCTCTATCGAAAGCCGTCTGGTGATTTAAAAAAAAAGCGATGGCGAAAACATGAATAATTGCATTTTCGGTATTTTATTGATATTTAACAATTATAAATAAATTATTTTTCTATTTAAAAATAACTTGTATATATGTTTTCGGGGTTACTAAATTCGAATCAAATATCAGTTTAACCTCATCTGGTCACTATTCGTTCCTAACCTCAAAAAATGCCTGAGAACGACGTATTAACACTGTTTTGCAATGAATATCACAGTCAAACCACCTTATTTTTATATTTTCGGGGCTGCTGAATTCGAATCAAATATTATTCTATCACCAACTGGTCACTATTCGTCCCTAACCTCAAAAAATGCACGACCGCGAATTTATTCCGCCAGGTAGCTTACATCAACCCGTCGAATCAAATTACGAAAATTGATACCCGACTGAAAAACCTAACTATCGCCCTCGAATTGGCGCGCGTAAATATAGCATGCAATTTTCAAAAGCAAAGTCGTCACTACGATTTAAGATGCCGCGATTGGGCCCTCGCAGTCGGCGACAAAGTGTTGATCGTCACAAGAAAAATTACCCCCGTGATTTTTGATCTGTGCGGAAAGAATGGTAAACATTTTAAACACGTCCGCGATTTAAAAAACGTTGAATCACGATACCATTAAATAGAAAAACAAATTTAAATACATACGCGTAAATTTTAAGACCAGTCGAATTTGATTAAGTTTAATTTTATTCTCATTTAATAATAAGCTAAATAGTCCAGGGTAGTACGTACATTGTATATGTCTCTGTCTCTCCTCTATTTCTATCCACCATCCTTCTTCATCTTTTATCTTTCCGTTTGCGGCCTCCACTGACCATGCTTTTTCTTCAAAAAACATTTTCCTTCCTTTTTCCATCCATTTTTTGACTTCTCTTCACATAGATGCTATAAATTCCCCTCTTAAAGTCCATCTATTGTCTTTTTTAATTTTTTCTTCGTATTCCATCGCTCTAGCTCATACTACTTCAAGAAACATCTCTTTTTATCTTCTGCCTCCTCCTTTCCTAAATACCATCACTTTTGTCTTTTCTACGTACAGCTGCTACCCCTTTCTTACTTCTCTAACTTCTTCATCATATGCTTCATTTCACTTTCATTATTGACCTCCCTCCTGTATCCCTTTTATCTTCAGTTCCAGGTCTGCTAACGCCACATTAAATAATGCTGTGCTCAAAGGACATCCTTACTTCACTCCCTTTGCTACCACGAATTTCTTCTTCTCTTATCCTTATCCTACACCTTGTTTTCTCGTATAATTCTTCTATCCTTTATATCAGCTTCTCCACTCGCATCTTCTTCATCGCGTTCCATATTACTTCCCTTCTTATCTTGTCGAATGCTGCCTTCATGTTTGCAAATAGCGCTAGCACCCTTCCTCCCTCTTTCGCTATCTCTCTTACCATTACACTTTTTTTACAGTGTATACAGGATGGATTCATTTCGGATAACAGGACATATACCATTTCCAGTTTCCAAGTTGTTAATTGTTAAAAGTTAAGAAGATGAGCCAATCAGCGGGCGGCTACAGCGGCGGCAGTATTGACGGCGAAGAGAGTGGCGCTCATCGCTCGCGGTTGCGCGTACGCATGCACTGAGCGCGGAGGGACGGAGGGTCAATTGAACAGCTAGTTGAGCTAGCTTACGCCAAAAGTTGATTGTTGCCTCCGTCCTCTTCCAGCCAATCTGCGAAACATTCTATCTTTGCGCGGATTCACGACGGCGATGCTTAAACACCTTTTCGACCTTGATGCCAAGTCATCCAGGGACGGAGCCTGTGACCTTATTCCGTAATAAGCACAATTCTTAGTGATAAACTCAATGACTTACACGTCGCACTAGGGGCAATCGAATAAGCTGTATGTTAACTTATTTCGTTTTGTCCCCTATACATGGATTTTAAAGTGTGAGTGTATTTATTAGCGTGAGTTTGTCGAGGAATGAATGAGTAGAGTGAATGATTGACTTTTTATTTTTTAAATGTACTGTTATATGATAGATATTGAATAGGTTTTTGTAATATTTTAAGACAGATTTGTAAATAGTTTAGTTTATCTGAGTAAGAAAATCTGTGATATCATAGTAAGTGCAATAATAATCTCGACTGGATGTAATTTTATTGTAATTTTAAAGGAAAATATATGTAATACTTAAAACTATATATGTTATACTTTTAGTATGTAGTATATCGCATTAGTTATAGATATACGCGATGTGCGCACAGCGAGCCGACGCTGCTGTTATATATATATAGAATGTGTGAGTAAGATTGCGTATAGTGTGCGAATGCGGTATAGCTCACTCCCGTGTTAGCCACGCTACCGTACGCCACGTCTAAGGCGAACATTCCCGTACATACCTTGTATTTCTATACTCCTTTATATTAAATAAACTATTATAATTATTACGTTTATGATTCCCAGTGTTGTGTCATTTATCATTGCTAGTCTAAGACATCACAATTATGGCGACGAGGATGTTTGATTTTTGAATACGCGTGTGCATTGTGCAAGTGTTAAGTGAAAGCACGTGTTCGTGAGAAGAAAAAGTATAGAAACGATTATACAGGAGAGT
>UELU01010030.1:0-10843 GCA_900490025.1 Megastigmus dorsalis
AAAATAGGATTGCCAGACATTGATATGGGGAGCAGAGCGCTTGTGCCTTTTTCCGACGCCGTCGTGAGTCTCGGTGTTACATTAGATAGTAAATTAACGTGGAAACCGCAGGTCGATTGTATTACGAAAAAAGTTAACAAAGCCCTTTATAGCCTGCGGTTTATAAGGGCATGTACCACCGAGGCTTTGCGCAGAAGACTGGTTGAAGCTCTAGTCTTACCACATCTTGACTACTGCGCTTTAGTGTGTCTTGACGCGTCGAATGAGCAGAGAACACGATTACAGAGACTGAACAACACATGTGTGCGATTTATATATGGTGTTAGGAGGGATGAGCACATCGCCCCATATAGAAAGCAGCTGGGCTGGTTGCGCGTTGACAGTCGAAGGATGTATTTTGCCGCCATCCTTACGTATAAAATCCTTCGACTGAATGAACCAAGTTATTTAGCGGCATTTTTCAGTAAACACCAGTCCAGGTGCACTAGCAGGGGTGATGCATGCTGGTATGAGATCTTTCCAGGTCCAATGTGCGCGCTATTGGAACTCTCTCCCACTAAATCTGCGCAACCTTCCATCTTTGCGCGGATTTAAGACGGCGATCCTTAAACACCTCCTCGAACTCGATATCTAGTCACCCAGAGACGGGGCCTGTGGTTATAGTACTCTATAGACTTACACTTGCACAGGGAACAAGCAGATAAGTTTTCTTTATGTTAATTTATTTTGTTTTTGTCCCTTATACATCGTTTTTAAATTGTGTGAGTGTATTTATTAGCGTGAATGGGTAAATGTGTGCAATAAGTGAATGTTTAAATTTTAGAATACAATTGACTGATAGATATAGACCGCTTGATTTACCTTGTTTGTTTGTATTTTAAGATAAGACGCTCTGTGATTTTACCTGTTAAACATTTTTAAGACTGATTTTTTTTTATTGACTGATTTTTGTGTAAGACTGATTTTCGTATTAAAATGTTAACTTATGCTGTGATATCCTAGATAGAAACTAAGTGCAATATTTATATTAGCGAAAAATGAAGACTGTCTTTTATATATATATTATACAATTTTATGTACATTGTAACAATCTGTTTTGTATTTATATGCAAATAAACAAATATCTATCTATCTATCTATCTCTCTCCCTCTCTCTCTCTCTCTATGAAACAGTCTCTGAGGGAGCGCTTGTTCGCGCGTGATGTGCAGGCGTGGGCTAGACCCGTTCAAATGGAGGGGATTTCGGGCCTCGACTCTTGGCCATATTCGCCGGCACATGAGACGCACTAGACGCGTTAGTCGTTAGTCGTTAGTCGTTTATCGTTATTCGTTTTTGTATCACAATTTTGTGTCACATTCTCAGCGTATTCAATAGAAATATCAAAATTTTATATCACTTCTCCACCATACTCACCGAATTTTTTGTAAATCTTCCGTATTAATATTTCATGTATAGAAATTACAAATATTCAATTGTAAT
The DNA here is from genome assembly GCA_900490025.1 of Megastigmus dorsalis. Taxonomy (NCBI): domain Eukaryota; kingdom Metazoa; phylum Arthropoda; class Insecta; order Hymenoptera; family Megastigmidae; genus Megastigmus; species Megastigmus dorsalis. The sequence continues at coordinate 1,481 of UELU01010030.1, forward strand.
AATAATTATCGTCAGATAGGGTTGTACCCCAACGGCGCAATAAAGGTCAAATCAAATCAAATCAATCTATTCCTGTAGTTGAGTGAAGATTGCACTGGCTGCAGTCCAGTGCAATACTAAAAAAAGGCCTATGATGGTGGTTCAAACACACACTCTCACAATCACGAATCACGTGTTTTGATTCTCGCAGAGTGCTCTCTTTCGCGGCGGAAAACGATCTGTCGGCGCGATCTCATTACCCTATCGAGCCGTCTGTCTCTGCCTAATTTTCTCTCTCTCTCTCTCTCTCTCGTGACACGGGCCACGCTCGCTATCTCGCTCATGTTTACCCTAGCCTGCGCGTCGTTGGATAGAGTGTGTCATCGAATTACCGAGCAAATATGAAATTTGCTCGCGAATTCGTCATACCCCTCTCCCAGACGCTGGCTACCAGGATGGTGACAGCTCGATACTTCACGCTCGACGATCGACCAAAGGAACAGGTAAGGATACTCTTGACCGTTGTAGAGGAAATTAAATGCACCAGCTCCTTCTCCAATCGTGCGCTCGCATGTGAGGCCTCTCTAGCGGCTTCCAGCAGATGCTCCACGCTTCTCGCCTGAAGCTCTCTTGTTGGCGGGCCCCCTTGACGGGCCTCGCCGCCCTCTGCCAACTCTGGCTCAATTTCCATCAACCCCGGGCCCTCACATGTCGCGTAGCCGGAGCGTAATTCGTCAGCTACACAGGGGCCCTTCCCCTGTGCAACAGCTTTTTTCATTGGTGGCACCGGGCCCTCTTGATGGGCGTTGGTGCCCTCTTCTCGTTGCTCCTCCGATGATGGCGCCGTACGCTCTGGCAGAGCGACGGCGCTCTCTTTTTCTGTTTCCTTGACAGATGATGGAGCGGTCAAAATGAGGGCGACGGAGCTCCTGCCTAGCCCTCTCGCTTAGCATCGGGACCAACTCCCGATGCTCCTCCGAGATCGAGACCGAGGAATCCGCTTCCCCGGCCTGCACAGCCATACCCTTGAAGAACTGAGCGCACATGCGCATAAAGGTGTCCTTATCCAGCTCTTTGGTGCAAGCAAAAGGGAAAAATGAGAGAAACTTACTAACGCGTGGCACGCGTTCGACGTGGAGAGAGATTTGCTGGATCTACTAAGACTACACGTTTTCGCGAGCCTTTCAGTCGACCAGGCTTTCGCTTCGCAACCTTATTTGAAGACGCAGCCTTCGCAGTACGAACGCCCACTCGCTTTACAACTTTTGTGGCCTTCCGAGGCCTTCCGCGGGGCCGTGAAATTTTAAGCGCGCAGGTAGCCGCTACATCTTCCGGTAGAGTGATGCTATCCTGTGTGCACGCTTCGCTCGCTAGTGGCGGGTCACTCAACGCCACATGAACGCTCGCATCTATCGACTATCTATCTATCTGACAGAAAAACCTCAGGAGCTCCGTATCTCATAAATACATGCTCTCTGAGTTCCTTTAGGACTGTCTTCGCATTGGCTTTGCGAATGGGTATCACTTCTACCCATCGCGTGAACAAATCCTGAAAAACAAGGATAAATTCATAACCATGAACAGATCTTGGCAAAGGACCCATTATGTCACCTGCGACCACTTGCCATGGTCTCGTGACGGTCCTTCGCACCATAAGCCCTGCGGGTGCTCGCTGTTCGACTTTGCACTGTTGACACACTGTGCATTGTCGAACATATGCTTCGACATCCTTGTACATGCTCGGCCAAAAATATAAATTGGATATCCGAGCATATGTTTTCTCTCTCCCAAGGTGACCCGACGTCGGCTCGTCATGTCTTTCCTTAAAAATTTCTTTCCTTTTTTCCTGAGGCACGACGAGCTTCCACACCTCATCATCGCCAATAGTCCCTTCTAAGTGACCTCCGATGACTTTAGAACGAGGATCACTAGTCGGATCTTCTTCTACCTTCTGTAAGTAGCATAAATACCATTGGTCTTGGGTTTCTTCTTCCCATGATATTGCGCTAACTTCAGGCGTCTCATCCTCATACATACGAGATAGAGCATCAGGTACATTGTTGAGAGCACCTTTCCTATGCTCGACAGTATACATGTGCCCCTGTAACTCTAATGCCCATCGAGCAAGTCTGCCTGTTGGGTTGTGCAAACTGCTCAACCAACGTAGGCTGCTATGATATGTTATGACTTTAAATTCGAAGCCCTCTATGTATGGCCGAAATTTTTTTATCGCCCACACTACACCTAGATACTCTCGTTCAGTCACACTGTAATTTCTCTCTGCCTGAGACAGAGTCCGGCTTGCGAACTCGAGCACTCGCTCTTCTCCATCGATTATCTGGAGAAGTACTGCTCCTAACCCTGCATCATTAGCATCAGTTTGCACAGCAAACTGTACGTCGAAGCGAGGAAGTTGCAACACAAGTGCAGTCGCTATAAGCGCTTTGACTGGGTCAAAAGCAGCTTGTTGCTCGTCGAGCCACTCATACCTTCTTGATTTCTTAGTCAGATGTGTGAGTGGCTCAGCAATCGTGGCAAAATCTTTTAGAAATTTCCTGTACCACGACGCCATACCCAAGAAACTGCGCAGCTGTGTCAAGTTTCTTGGTGCCGGGGTTTTCATAATCGGCTCGATCTTTTCTGGATCGGGCCGAAATCCGTCTCGATTCACTATTACTCCAAGATATTTTGCCTCTTCCTGACAAAATACACTTTTCTCCAAATGGCATTCTCTTATATTGAAACAGGCCCATCCCTGGCACCGTAAATGCAGTTATAGGCCTCGATTCCTCCTTCAATGGAATCTGATGATATGCGCTGCTCAGATCATATACGGCGTAGATATATATCTAGCTGACTGAAGCTTGCGCAATATCTGATCCATAAATGGCAACGGATATGCATCGGGCTTCGATACCGCATTGACTTTTCTAAAGTCTATGCACATCCGATATTTGCCGTTACTCTTCTTCACCATAACGATAGGGCTTGACCAGCCGCTATCGGATGGCTCGATCACTCCAGCCTCTAGCAACTCATGTGGTTGGCGATGCATTTCCTCTTCAATCTTCTTTGAAACAGGATAATGTTTCTGCTTCATCGGACGAGATGAATCAACATCTATCTCGTGTTCGATCAATGTCGTACACCTGAGAATATCCTCAGGTGGCCTAATATTCCGATAAAGCACTTCTTCAAGTCGCTCCGCTCAGTTGACTGAATATCAGCGAGTCCTACGGCAGAAATAGCTGTGACTCGTCTCTCCCTAAGTCCAGCCATTTCAAGATCAACATACTTATTTTCATCTTTGAAAAATAGTTGATTTCTGCAGGGATGCAGCATTGCTTTGAACAAGCGAGTAAAGTTAATTCCAACATAACAATCGGAGTCTAACTCAGGCATTACTGCCACAGTTACGTCTCGTCGGATCCCCGCAGTCTCGAATGGTAGGCTCACATAACCTACAATGGACGAGTAATGTCCATTGGCCATTCTGGCCTCTCTGCCGTAACTATATCGAAGCTCTCTGTTGCATGCACAGGCAATCTGTAATCCCAGAGCTCCCATTACCGTGCGTGCAGCTCCTAGATCGTACAATGCTCGAATCCTAAAGCCACCAATATTGACTTGGAGCCACCAACGATCCTCATTTTCGTCTGGATTCGAGAATTCTGTAATCGACTTCTCATGCTGTTCAGAGGTTCTCATAATCTTTGAGCAACTCTTGCCAGCTATTTCGGCCTGCCCCGAGGTCTTGGGCTGGATGATAGGAGCCGCAGTGGCCTCTACTGCGCGCTCCCTTTCTCGTTTTCCGGCTTTCTACTCGGGCAGTACCTTGCCGAATGCCCCGGCTTATCACAAGTAAAGAACTTAAATGGCTCTCTTGATCGTTTGGGGCTAGTTGAACCAGCCCCCTTTCCTCGCTCTCCGTTGGCGTTTTTAGCCGTTGGAGAGCTGGGGCGACCCCATGGCTTTTTCTTGAGACTCGTGGGTGAATGATTCCGTGATCGATCATTCAACTTCTCGGCTATGACCATGATTTCTTTCAAGACCTGAGCCAATGCCATTACTTCCTGCGGCGATTGGCTCACAGCTGCCACCTTCGTTTCCACCGCTGCAACCGGTGGTTTCGCCTTCTGCGGCTTCATAGGCCTCCTATACGCCACCTCCGGCATAACTGTATATTGTAGCAACGGTGGAGGCTTAAATGCTTCGCCTGCTGCAGTGATAAGTTCAACTTTACGAGCTAGCTCCATGAGGGACTCCAAATCTCGCACCTCAGCTAGGCGCACCATGCACTGCAGCTTAGGCAGCATGTTCCGATGCATCAGGTCCAACTGTGCCTCTATTGGTGGCACAGGGACCTGCTTCAAGATGATTGCCTGCAAGCATGTGATAAAATCACGTACAGGTTAATCCTGGCCCTGAGTTCTCGCATTTGCTTCAGTAACTAGGCGTTGCTGAAACCCTTTATTAACGCGATACCATCGTCTGGCGGCCGCGCAGAACTTAGGCCAAGTTCTCCATTTGTCTCGACCATTCCTATACCAAATAGCCGCAACTCCCGTCAGTAATTCTGACAAAGAGAATAATAATTCCTCCTCTGTCAGATTTGCCAGAGTTCGACATTCTTCCACTCTTGTCAGGAAAACGTCGATACTCTGGTCTTTCTCGCCAGCAAATCGCACTTGCCACTTGCGTACGATCTGGCCTACATCTCGCAGCGTGCGCCGCATCTGGGATTCGTTTCCCGTCAGCATTCTGTAATTGGATCTGAGCGTATCATGCTTGCTCAGATCCACTGTTCCGGTGCTAAAACTCTCGGGTCTGTTGTTACCTGAGAGATTCCCCCTTTCCCAGGCTGTGCCTACAACCCTAGCACCTGAAACCTTCGGAATGTGTTCCTGCACACCCGCATCCTCTCTCAGACTGCTATTTCCAGGATAATACGTGAACGTGTCCTGGAAATTTACGTGCTGTCTTTTTGGCATAGTATTTTCGGCCTGCATCTCCTGATACAGGCCAGACCCAATCACGCTTGGCCTTAACGGCATTCTACTCTCCAGCCGTGTACTGGAAGCCACTTTACTGCGTTTCGCAGTTTGGAGGGTAAACTCCGTCGCTATTGGCCTCAGCTGACTTCAGCTGCTGCTTTGCACCACTGCAGCCAGGGCTTTCACCTCTCCCTCGACTACTGTGCAGCGCTGAGACACTTCGCCTACTCGTTTATTCAGCAGCACGAGCTGCTGCTTTATCTCAGTGAATATTTCGGCGATACTCACTGACTCTTGGCCTACTGGGACTGATAATGGGTCTTCCTCTATGCTTTCCCGCTCTTCTCTGCCGCTTCAGTCACCTCATTGGCCAAGTTATGCTGTGGTGGCTTTTCTCCATGTTCACTACCGCTCTGCTCGTCATCCCCGGAGCTCTCTTCCTGGAGCTCCGACTGTTGCTGCGCGCCAGCTGCTCCCTTTCCTATACCCTCTTGCTGGGATTTATCGAGCTGGTACAGCTGCGCTTCCCTCTGCTCATCATTTTTCTTGATTACCGGGTCCATAACCAGTACTTGCACTAGATGCGTGCTATCGCGACTCAAATTTTCGTCACATAGCGTTGACCCGGATAATTTAAACGCCTTTTCTTCCATGTAGGCCCGACGCAGCTCTTCACGCTGCATCTGGGCTTTTATCTCGTCCGGCTCATACGTCGGTTCGAAATCGGCTGCCGAGTATTCTCCCAGCAGCCATTTTTGTTCTTCAATTTTCCTTCTTCTATGCCGTAATACCATCCTTCTAGTGCTTTCAGCGCTGCTTCTGCCATTTCTTAGAATTTTACGCCGAAGCTCGCGTTCAATTCCTTAAAATCCGGTGTTCGAAACTCTCTCCTGAGTTCGAATCTGGCTTAGTGCACTAGTTTACTATTACTAGTGCACCTTTCCGGACTTCTTCGAACAGTTATTCGACCTTTCGCGTGGTTCGAATCTCGACCCTCCAAGTTCGAATCCTCTTTTGTTCGAGGTCAATGGCACTCAGCAAGGAAGCTAGTGCACTTCCTTTTAATTTTCCAAGTGTACAAGCTTATTTAGCTTGCGCACTTGTAAATTTTCTTCGGGTTCGAACTCTTCCTATGTTCGACCTCTCTTTTTGCACTCGTTCGAACCTCTCCGCTTACTAACTCTCGCTACCTGTAGTCGCACGTTCGAATCCCGCTAGAGGTGTGCCGAGATCGCTTCCTTGTGCTCTCGGGAGTTATTCGCCCTTTGAGCGAATCTCTCTTTTTTTCACTTTATGAAAAAATAAAATAAAATTTTTCCCACTAAAAAAAAACTCTAATTCATGCCACACTAAAAAACCCAATTCCCCGTATAGCACGAATTCTCTCCCGAAAGCACTTCGCCGCTACTTAAATTAAATATTCGCCGCGCAAAATTTTCCCTGAAAACGTAAAAAAAGAAACGCGACAAATAATCAATAAATTACAATTTTCATAATAATAAACACCGTGATGTGCTTCACTCGTCCCTTCCTATTAATCTTAAACAAACTTTTATCTAACATAATCGTGCAGAGAAAGAAAACAAAAAATAAAAATTTTCCAACTGTTTTACCGACAGTTATTCTCACGATTTTACTGATATGCGGTGGTTTATATCGGTATAATCTACCTTGCACACAATTGCACTAATCACTCGGACGAATGAAGCACCTCGCGTCCAATTATTTATAACAAAAAAAAAATGTTTATACATCTACTTTTAACTAAACAATTAACGCACGCACGACACTAACTATGCTGCGCGTAGCACATACCACTACGCACAGCCTACAGCCACGAGCACACGCTATCAATGACTTAACTATATAAAATATATTAAAATCAAATTTTTGGCTTTTGCCTAGCCGAGCGTGCCCCTCTCGGCTCTCTCTGGCCTACACTAGCGGCTTGCTTGCCTTTGCAGCTGCGAGGGCTCGCACTCACTTACTCTAGCGCTTACACGTGCCGGGCACTGACTTTGCGCGCTTTTCTCGTCACGTGCCTTCTCGGTTATTAAACTCACCTAATCTACACAGTGCTTTCTAAAATATTTTTCAAAATATTTCGACCTCCCGAAATCAATTTTTTCGGGAGTAGAAATCTTTGTGTCTTTTTGACCTGTGTTCGCTATGTTATTCACTCTAGTTGCACAGGTCAAACACCGATTTCTTGCACTGTCGTATCAATTATTAAACCAATTCTTTCGCACCTAAACTCCCGAAACCGAACACGCTAAGGGCGCCAGTTGTAACGGGGCTATCATTCTCGCGGTGAGAACGTACTTCCGTTCTCACTTCTACTTGCATACACGTTGCAGCGTCAAAATTGAACGATAAATTAATGCTGTGCAGACTCCAATAGCTCTCGTTTACAAACACGAGACTTTCTTGAAGAGTCTCGTTTTCCGTTGTTCACAAATATTGCTTGCGAGCACCGTGCAATGCTTGCAAGTCCTGCTGCTCAGATTTAATGCACAGTAGAAATGCTTTTCTACTGTGTCCGCGGAGGCGACGGTAGTCGCAGGAAATTAAGGGGAAGGATTCGGTTTATCTCGCAGAAATAAGAACACGGCATAAATAGCTTATTATTTCATATATTCTCTAATAAAAACAATCAACGATTACATACAAATTCTATATTAACCGCGAACCGAGAAGGCTGGCAAAACGGCCGCGAATCACACACACGCACACTCGAACACGGCTTGCCGCTTGCAAGCCGTTAAACACAGTACTTACAGTACTTGTACCAGTCTCTCTCTCGCTCGCTTTCTCTCTATCCCTCTCTATCCCTGTAGTTGAGTGAAGATTGCACTAGTTGTAGTCCAGTGCAATACTAAAAAAAGCCTATGATGGTGGGTGACACACACTCACTCACAATCACGAATCACGCACTTTTATTCTCGCAGAGTGCTCTCTTTCGCGGCGGAAAACGATCTGTCGGCTCGATTTCATTACTCTATCGAGCAGTCTGTCTCTGCCTAATTTTCTCTCTCTCTCTCTCTCGCGACACAGAACACGCTCGCTATCTCGCTCACGTTTACCCTAGCCTGCGCGTCGTGGGATAGAGCGTGTCATCGAATTACCGAGCAAATATGAAATTCGCTCGCGAATTCGTCAGAGTACCCAGCGCAAAAATGACAATTATGGGCTACATATTGCCAAATATAGTTGCGGTATATTGCACATTATAATTGACACATGTGGTAAAGTATATAAGCAATATTCTGCCACACAACAATTCAGGTACAGTGTAAAACCAAATCTAGATATTCGAAGTTTAGAAAATTTATGCTTATAATTCTATTATCACAGATTTTACATCCCCTGCAAACAATCAAGACAGGTCGAAAGATGAAAATTAAAAATAAAAAACAATTACACCATCAAGCTGACACCATCGCTATTTTCAACTAGTATTAATTTATATAATCCCAGAAACTAATTGGAGGTGATAGAATTATTATAATATAATTTAAATATATTTATTATGTTTGTATTTATGCTTGTGATAGAATCAGCAAACTCGAACTTTATTCATTCTTTGTTATCACCTCTAAAGCGTCAATTAAAATCTGCATGTAATTCAAGTTACGTTATTAGAATCTTAAAAAAATAAAATGTTTTCACCTAATAAATTAAATTTTTGAAATAAATATTATAGTTCTTACTTTAATTATGCTATCAATTTTATCAACTTCTCATAATTATAATTTATTTTGCTAAATATATGAACAATTTAATATTATTTCTACATTCTTGCTTATACCATATATGGGCCGTATACAGGATGGATTAATTTCGGATAACAGGACATATACCATTCGATAGATCTCAAAATTCTAAGAATAACGTATATTTCTCGTTTCTCGATCCGACAATTAGTTTCCGAGTTATTAATTGTTAAAAGTTAAGAAGATGAGCCAATCAGCGGGCGGCTATAGCGGACGGCAGTATCGGCGGCGAAAGGTGGAATGGAGCAGCGCGAAGAGGTGGGGAGTGGCGCTCGTCGCTCGCGGTCGCGCGTACGCTTTCACCGAGCGTGGAGGGACGCAGGGACAATTGAACAGCTAACTGAGCTAGCTTACACCAAAAATTGATTGTCGCTTCCTTTTTAAAAAATGCTGGATAGCTTATTTATATCATAAAACTTATTCAATCATTTTCATAGTCGACAGTAAAATATTTCAATACCTATTGATAAAAAATATTAAATCTTGCAATGAACAGTATTAAAGATCTAAGCAGGTAAAAGCTTAAATTTTTTAATTAAAAAATCTGGTTTTGTTAAGTTCTGAAGATTCAGAAAATTTTGGGGTCTACTTAAAGTGTAGAAAGATACATTTAATAT
>UELU01010034.1:0-18939 GCA_900490025.1 Megastigmus dorsalis
CTACAGAGAAACATGTGCAGTTGGACTCACATGTCCAGCAAGGCTTAACAAAATGGAAAGAATTATTTTTGCAAGAGATAAGAACGCTACAACACACAAATTTACAACAGCAAGAGCCATGCTTACAAGATATTGGAGATAGAAGAACAAATGAGGGATTAATTTCTATCTTGCTTGATCTAATAACTCTAGCTATTAGAAACAAGTGGGATGGAAATGCAATATAAACCAAAGTTGGTTATTAGTTTTTTAGTTTTATTTTAGTTATAATTTTGTAAACCGGACTGGCGAACAGGAAGAAATTCCTCTGCTGGGTTACTTTTGTAATGTACTTACTATTATTACTTTGTAATTTTATGTACTGTTCTCTGGTTAAATAAATAAATAAATAAATAAATAAATAAATATATATAGACTGCTCTGATGGTTTTAAAATTTTTACACAACAATATTACATGTATATACTTACGAAAAATGAAAAAACAATCGATTTCTCAAAACTGTCAAACTCCAATAGCCCCTTAAATTCATTTTTTTACACCTCTCTACGATCTATTCAAGCTCAGATACCGCACTTGAAAATTTAAGAATATTGAATTCTCAAAATAGGACTTAATTAAAAACACATAAGCCAGTGGCAACTCCAAGCTTCCGCACTGTATGAAAATTTTTCTGTTAATTTTAGCAGCTCTATGGAAAAACTTGTCTTTTAGGCTTTAAATTCATTTTTTATTCACCTCTGCACGACGTTTTAATGCTAAGATGTCACAGCTTGAAAAAAACTCATTTTCGTAGATTTCATACACCACAGAATTATTATTTATTTATTTGGAGAAAAGGAGGAAACAGAATTTCGCGATCTATCGAATAGCATACAGCCTGTCGTGAAAAACTGAAATCCTGTATACAATACACGAAAGTCATATACTTAAATCTATCAAAGGAGGATGCCGAGGAATGCGTAGAAAATAAATAAACGCAGATAAACGTACTGAATTTTTTTATTCTTTAGAGCTGATCAAAGTATTAATATTGGAATAAAATTTAATTCATGCATCATATTATGATTCTCATGAGGACAGTAAAGAATGAAATTAAGTACCCCGTTTAATTAGCTGAAATTGGCACCAAGTTCAAAACTGCATTATTTTCGAAATATCAACGAAATATTTACAAAATTTATATATATTTTAGTACATTTTGACACTGGTGGGTAAGGTCGCTTTTTAGCGCATGAGACGCTTATCGCCCGAGCATTACATGCGTTAAAAATCAACTTACCCATCGGTGTCGAACAATATTTTATACCATGAGCGCCTAACCATTATCAAACTTGCTATTTTAGGTTAGAGTGGTATAAAAAATATTATATTTGGTCACAATAGGCCTCTATAAAAATTTATAATTTATTATTTCTTTAAAAAAAAGTGTTTGCGTTCGATTGGACCCGAATAGAATATTCTTAATGTATAAAACTTTCTCGAATGATTCAAGGTATGATTAATTTACGAAATTGATATAAACCGACTGTACAATATAAAATCTCTAATTTTATGCAATGTCGGCCTTGTTTCCATAAGCCTTTTTCATCATCCTTTATTAGTGTATGAAATGAAATGCGCAGACAAATTGATCCTAAGAGTCTATTAATGACTACCACGTAAAGCCAACTAATCTTTGGTGTGACATTTTTTTTGTTCAAAAAAAATAATCAAACTGACAAAACTTTTCATAAAGCCTCTGTTTAGAAATTTTTTGTAATGCTCCTATTTATGAATAATTCATTTTGTTAATAATAAAAAAAGTTATTTGATTTTAAAGCGTATAATCATCTTATATTTTTCAGTAATATTTTGAACGACATGAAAGCATCAGTATATAAAGATTTTTGCTCGCAAAGAGATGAAAAACTTGATTCTTGTCTTCTTTTTGATCTCAAAGTATGTAACAAGAAGTTTTTTTTTTTTTTTGATACTAAGATAATCATTATAATAACTATATTTTACTTATTTTACAGCGCTGCCACGAAGACAATGTTTCTATGCTTTGCTACTTATTACCTGATATATACCTGGGATTTCAAAATGTAGCTCTCGGAAATGTGCAACTTCTTCATTTAGTTGTTTCCACAATTGATTCGTCCCAATTACAAGATTTAGTATGTCAAATAATGCAAGGTCATTTAAAAATGATAAAAAAAGACTCATTCTCTTCTCTCCTTGTGGCTAGCTTAAATTGGGAATCTTTTGAGCAATATTGTTTTTGGCAAATTATTTTTGCACACGATTTTCCTATAGACTACATTCTGCCGGTTTTACCGAAATTACAATTTCGGGAACACGCTGAAGCATTAACTTCTATCCTTTTCATGTTAAAGCAAGAAAAGTAAAACAGTTGACCGATTTTGCATTTATCAATTATTATTGATCTTAAATAAATAAATAATGATTAATTTTTTTTTTAGACCTACCCCAGAACTTTTAAAGCAGCTTTTAACCAGACAAAATGTGCATGGTGACATGTTTGTTGTAGCAGCACTAAAGTATTGGTGTCGAGAATATGAAGATAAACTTGGTGAGCTTTTAGCCACACTTTTAAGTACTCGATATCCTGCATCTAGCCCTAGTAAACGAAAGCGTTCAAATATTAAGCAAAATCAAATGACTGGAGTACCTACAGGAGAGCAGTTGTTAGGTCATTTAGACCAGTTACGTCAACATTGTATATCTACATCCGAATTGCAACTATATCAGACAGAAAATATGCAGAAAGCTCTACAACAAGCTCAAGCTGCAAGTAGTGATTGCTTACGGAAAAGCTACGGTGATCTTTTTGCTCTTGCTGAAGTAAACGAAGAAATTGAACTTCGTCCTTCACTCCATACTGGATCAACAAGAAAATATGCACAAGTGCCGTCAAGCTCTAGTTATATTAAGGGAAGTCACAGAAAAACTACTTCTAGTACGAGAGAAAGATCTACTACGTTCAAAAGAGCTCCTCCAAGAGACAGAAATACGGAAAGTAGTGACCAAACGAGCGAAGTAAGTAATATTGAGTGCTAGTAATAATTATTTTATGTATATGGTATTATAACTTGCAACTTGTGTTATAGGATGAAGAAATCGTAAAACCAAAACAAGCAAAAAAGAGGAAAAAAATAAATCCAGTAGGGTCCGATAGTGATTAAATATCCAGAGTCTTCATTTATGATAAAGGCCACTCTAAATATGTACAAACAAAACTATTCTAGCATTAAGAATAGCATTATAAACAATAAAAATAGATTTTTCTTTAAGAAATAATTTTATCATGTGTGTAAAAAGTAGATCAATAAAATTCTGACAACATGTTTTTTAAAAATAGATACTTTTTTAGTTCTAATTTTGATAATTAAGTAAAAATAATTTTATAGTAAATATTCCGTGATTCAAATGATAGAAGGCAACTTATAATTAAAACATCGATATCTTGTAAAATGTAACAATTGTAGAATTTTATTTGAATTTTACAATGTCTCTAGATTCTAGATACGTTTCTAAATACGATATAATGGAACAAAATTAATATTTTCTCCTGTTACTCAAAACATAATGCCAATGAAAATTTTACATCCTAATTTATATTGAACAATTATAATGATATAACTCAAAATATCAGATTTAATGTTTTATTTAAGATAAGAAAAAAACTTTATTCATAACAATACAACTGAATTTTTCATTATCTTTAAATTGTCTAATACAAACTGCAGCATTTTCCCTTTAGTCTTTTTCTCTCTCCTCTCAATTAATAACACTTGTGATTAGATTCTTGCACGTAAGGCACGCCCGGTAAACAGTAGTATTTTATTTAGTCAAAATGAAGAAATAAATTTCTTTATATTTAAAATATATTATTCTTATTTTATAAGTAATAATATATTAAAATCTTATATTTTGGAAAACAAGCTATTGCAAATGGAAATACGAAGTGTCAAATTCAAAGAATTTAATTATATTTTGTATTTTAAATTAGTTGACTTTTAACGTATAAATCTATTTTGCTGTAGAAAGACTATCGGTAGACGATCACAACAGGAATAAAGTTCGCCGAATTTTAGTTAATGAGCGCCAGGTAAACCGCTCTGCTTCCCGGCTGCTGAGTCCTCTCTCTCTCCGAAGAGATTTCGGCGAGCGAAGTCACCCAGGATGGCGATTCCTCTCGTTACTGCTCTCTGCTGCTGGCTTCCTGAAATCTCTAAAAAAGTTCCGATCCGTACGCACATGGGTTAGCCTAACCCGGCAACTTTGATCAACTGCGCGTCAGCCTGTTATTGATCAATTGAGACATTTTTTTTTAAATTCATCGTAAATTTTCTCAGAAATTCGAGGGTTTAATCATATTTGTGATATTTTTACAATAAAAAAAGCTGTAATTAAAAGTTTAAACAATTTTTTATCAATTGTGCGAAAAAACATTTTTTTTCAATAGCTGATATTTTTATGAAACAAAAAGATGTCAATATTTTGAAGCTAATCGTTGGAAAGCTGGAGAGTTGTACTTCAAAATTATGTTATTGGTTTTTTGATTCGCTTCGTAAAGTATATTTTTTTTGAAGGTTAGAAAGTAGGAATTTTTTGGTAATCAAAAAAAACGGTTACTCGATACATTTTTCATAAATTCCGTAAAAAACATTTGTAATGCGAAAATTCTTAGGTAATGAATTATATTGGTAAGAATAATGTTACTAAATAATAAAAATTGTTTACAAATTTTTTTTTTTAATCAATAATTTAAAGAAAGTAGTAAGAGTACATGATACTTTCAATTCATTTTACGCATTCGCAGCACAACTTTGCTACATGTTTCTTACACATGGGTTTTTCGAATCGTAAACATTTATAAAAGGTCTTGCGGTCAAGAGAGCAAGGACATAAACTGCAGCGTTTGTGTGTGGACATTTTATTATCAATAAATTCGTGACTGATATCCATTTCTTCCGGAACGTCGCCAGCATTCAAAATCTCTTCAATCAAATTACGGAGACGACGAGCCGTCTTTGGCTTAGTGGGTAAGGCGCTTGCCTGCTAATACAAAGCGACTCAAGTGGTCGTGAGTTCGATTCCCGTCTGGAGCTCGAAAATTTTTTCGGGCTTTTTTCGGACGGAAAAAGAACCTCGACTACGGTATTTGGAAAAAAAAAGTCCCGCTGGGCATAATTATTGAACAATAACAAGTCCCACTGAGCAAAAATTGAATAAAAAAGTCCCACTGGGCAAAATACCAGGTAATGGCCTAAGCTCACCAGCAAAAGGCCAATAAAAACTATTAAAAAAAAAAAAAAATTACGGAGACTGATGCGCAAAGTGGACACAGTTGCATTGATAATTCCATTATATATGCCATTCTTTTCATAGCATCCCATAGAACATTCTAAGCTGCCATTTAAACGATTTCTTAGCAGCTGTATACTGATGACATTAGAAAGTATTATTTCTGGTTTGCCAGATGCTTCATCTACTTTACCGTGCAACGTTGTTTTCATGATACAGCCCTTCGAAAGTTGCAGCAATCCGAGGTCCCCGATGCATCATCATCTTTACAAAAAAATTCAATCATTACAAACATTACACATTCATTCATAAACATCATATTTTTATGTGAAATACTTTCTTTACCTTCATAATTGTTGTAAAAAAGCCGTGAAATACACTAAGAATTTACCTGCGTAGAATTGCGGCTGTTCTAATATAACAGTAAAAATGAAAAAAAATTAGAATATATCCTTTGCGAATACAATATTATCTAAAATCGTTTTAATAAAATCAATTATAACGATAAATTCAAAAAAGGGTAATATACATTTATTATATCGGGTGTTAAAGGGAAGTAGAATTTGACGCTTAGCCTCCTGCTGCTCTCCCGATTGGCCCGCTCGGCCAATTTTCAATCGATGATTACTCAATAAATATTGATCGGATCGAAAAGTTGTAAGAGGATTTTTATTTCCCTCTATGTAATAATATTTGAACTTATTGAAAATAAATCTAAATTTACATACAGTACATAAACAGTAAATGCTGTGACGCCATACTTCAAATCGACGCCTTGAGCGCTATATTTACACAAATATTTTGTACTAAATTACTCTTTTTTTGCATTGTTAAAGATCCTACCAATGGCTTACAATCACTTGTAATAAATTTTATTTTTTAAAAACAGTAGATTTTGTTACGTTCCATACGCACTGGGTGTAAACTACCCGACACCTATCTTTCGAACAGTACATTTCAAACGCCAAGCGTTATCTGATGCTGCTCTTCGTACCTCTAACATTTTTCCCCCATCGGAGAGTGGTCTAAATTGCCAAAAAGCTTATAAAAATACAATTTTAAAAACTTTCAAATAATTTTTTGCTTATATGATAGTTTTATTATTTATGTAAAAGTACATTAAAACCCGTCTTTATCTGTAGATTCAAGGTACTTGTGTAGCTTTATGTTGTTTCTAAAGGAAGTAAAATTAGACCTTTTTTCTGATTTTGAATATTTAACACTTTTATAAAATTATATGTGTAAGTTTAAATGTACATTTTCCGTGCTATCAAGTAAGTTTTTTTCCATCAAAATATATCCTATAGGCGTTAATTTTTTACTTTATTGATGTATTAAATGTTTCATTTAGTTAAAGTACTGCATATTACAAAAAATACTGATTTTAAAGTTTTTTTTACTGAAAGTTATGAAAATAGTATCTATGCCCGCTCATGCACGCGTTGAAGAAAGTTTTTTTATTTAAAGAAATGCATAAAGAAATATTTAAAAATAATTGTTGCTGCGCCTATCTGCGCCATTAATAGATATTCGAATTTTTAGGTTCGAAAGGCGTTAAATCAAGTGGATACCCAAGAAAGAATTAACTTGTAAATCAGCAAACATTTTCTATACAATTCCAGATAACAGCGTGTGAACAAAATGCAGGCAAAATGTATTCCCGCGTGGGCCATCGTTGCCGTCATATTGATATTCAGTTGCGAGTACACAATGTTGGCAAAATGACGACAACTCGTGGAAAACCAGTTGCTGCCAGAATAATTCCGTCATTTTGCGTTGACATTATATAGGCATTGTGCTTTACACTAGTGCAGCATTTGTATCCTCACAATGTTGGCAAAATGACGGCTGCTATAAAAAAAATGACGGATATTATAAAAAATAATGATAGCTGTTATAAATATGCTGATTGATAATAGTAATATAAATATTGATCCAGATAATGATACATCATCAGATTCTGAATCTAATTCAGAATAAATTTCAGTTTTCATTTTATTAAATCTATTTCTTTTATTATTCACTTTTCGGTCTTAATCTGTGCACCATTTTTAACAATTTTAATATTATTTATTATACTATTGTATAAATAAAAAAATTAAGAATTAGATTAGAATAAATAATTTTATAAATATTTGGGATCTAATTAGTACACAAAGTTTTTACTCCACAAAAATTAGTTTTAAAAAAGAGGTTTTATGTTTGCCGTTTATAATCTAAGACTTAAAATATCTTAAAAATACTTATTATTATAGAATTATAATAACTTTTTAATTTTGGCCAGCTTTTTGGCAATTTAGACCACTGTGCACCGGTCCGGACCTCCCTTCGCTTATTTCCAAATTCCACCAATTTAAAAATCCGCCTGGGTTACCCAGTGCGTATACTGAGGGTTAACTCACAATTTTAACTCGCTCTACCGCTATCTCTCTATCTCTGAATCTGGAGTCTGTTCTGCCTGCTGGCATATTTATAAATGAATTTTTAAATAATGACGATTACAACGAATTTAAGAATTTAAAAGAATTTGTTAGGAATATTGGATTTAGCGTTTGGCATAGGTGGGGCAGATTCCTCACCAGGATGAGAGAGGGAACTAGAGCTCATACATTTAAGACGAAGGCAGATTTACAAGCGATTCTTGATGCGTCTACAATAACTAGAGCAAATAAAAATTTAAATGGCAAAAATTAATTTAACAATTTTAGGATTAAGGGTTCGGGTGCTTCAGTCTTCATTCTTCTCGTGAATTCCTCACTTCATTCTCCTTTTCTTCTTTTTTGGTTATCAGGTGCTTTAGGAAAAACGCAATTTTGTTCCAGCTTTCTCTATCCTGTAATGTAGTCGAGATTACTGTTTCCAGCCGTATGCGCCGATCTCTTGCGTCAGTGTATCACGTTGCTCATTCTGTACCGGGCAGCTAAATATAGCGTGCTCTGCGTCATCGCATTTTACTCCGCAGTTCTGGCAGGCTAGGCTGACCCCTTTCTTGCGCTTGATTAGGGAGGTGCCAAAGCAACCATGCCCGCTTACCGATTGCGTGACATGGTCGTCCAGCTTACCGTGTTTCCTTTGTATCCACCCTTCGACGCTCCTTATTAACTTATACGTCCATCTTCCTTTGGGGTAAGATTACCATTCTTCCTGCCATTCTCGAAGTAGAGCTTCAACGGTTTCTTTTTTGTTATTTAACCCATTAACAACCAAGACCCCGAATTTTCAACACCTTTTTAACGGTTTTTTTTTCAACTAAAAAAAAAATTTGAAAAAATTTGAAAAAGATTATATCCGTCCTAATTTGAGCTGCCCTTTCGAATGAAGATACCGATTTTTTGTTAAAATACTCCTGCAAAAAATATGGCGTGTTTTTCACGAAAGAAAGTTAAAAAATTTGGAAATTTTCGACTTTATGAATTTTTTTTATAAGGAAAATGTAATGAGAATAATTCAAAATACTGCAAAAAAGTGCAATCGATGTTCAAATATTACGGGAAAATGTTTTTCATGATTCTAAAATATTTTTAACCTCTTCAAAATGGCCATATCTCGCAAAATTCCAAAAAACTCAAAATTTAATAAGCAATTTTACAGACAACTTCCTAGAGGGCTCTTTTACAACTAAAAAGAAGGTTTTGAAAAATTTCGGAAAAATCTTATCCGGAGTATTTTGACCTGTTCTTTCGAATGATGAGAGTTATTTTTTGCTAAAACACTCTTGAAAAAAAAAATATCTTGTGTTTTTCACGAAAAATAGTGAAAAAATTTAGAAATTTTCAACAATTATATAAAAAATTTAGAAATTTTAAAAAAATTTTAGAATCATGAAAAAAATTTTCTCCTAATATTTAAACATCGATTGCACTTTTCGCAGTATTTTGAATTATTGTCATTGCATTTTCCTTATGAAAAAAATTCATAAAGTCGAAAATTTCCAAATTTTTTAACTATTTTTCGTGAAAAACACGCCATATTTTTTGCAGGAGTATTTTAACAAAAAATCGGTATCTTCATTCGAAAGGGCAGCTCAAATTAGGACGGATATAATCTTTTTCAAATTTTTTCAAATTTTTTTTTTAGTTGAAAAAAAAACCGTTAAAAAGGTGTTGAAAATTCGGGGTTTTGGTCGTTAATGGGTTAACATAGGGTTTTCTGCTACTTCCAGTTATTTTTTTTTCCAAGTTGTAAGGGGCTGGAAATACTTGCCAAGTTAAATATTAAATCATTTTATTTAAATTAATATAAATTTCATTGCACACTAAATCAATCACGTTATAAAACAATTACAGTACATCAACTACATAAGTATTAAAAAAGTAAAAGTATAATAGTCACATGCATTAAGTCATTTACACAATATCGTATAAATGATATATGGTAGGCCGACTGTTATTTGAAAGTCGATATTCGTACATTCCTTACGAAAAAAGTCGAACGTAAGGAATGTACTTATGCCCCTCCTCCCCTCGTCCATACTCTTTCCCCAAATTTAAAAAGAGATGAGCTGGGGAAAAAACGCAACTCTTTATACAATGTATAAAAGACAGTATGTAGGAATCCCTTCCTTCTTTTTTGTTTAAAACGCGGTAAAGCAGCGAGAACAGGAGAGAGGTGGAAGACTCGTCCCACGCTCGCTTCGATAGAAAGACGGGACGGGAAGGGGAGTGACTTCGCTCGTACTCGGCTCTCATCGATGAGAACCAAAGTGTTCTCGTAGAGACAGGTAAGAGTGGAGCTCATTAGCTCACGCCGCACCTTCTAGCGCGGAACTAATCTTCCCGTCTCGCCTTATTCGGGCATGATATTTAACGTCAGTGCGGGCACTTTGTACTTTTTCCAATTCAAAAGGAATACGCGATTACGCCACTTACAAATTATTTTCATTTTTGTTCTTTCTTTTTTTTTCTTACTTTTTCATTTCATTTCCTTCTTATTCATTTACATATCAAATGATTCATTATATACATTTTATTCTTAACCAATTTTTTTTATTTATGATTTTAAAAATATAGAACCCTCGTCTAATTTTGATTTATTAAATTAAACATTTAATTCTTTTTTTTATATATATATCTCCATCTGAATATATGAAAGAAGATATTTATAAAAATATATACATAGTATTTCGTTCTATATTACTGATCAATTCTCGAAGAATAAAAGATAATTTCCTAAGTGTTCGCCCTTTCCGTAGCCAAGAGCCATATTGGCGCCGTACCTGCGAGCAGCAATGCCGCACGCTGCGGTATACTGCATATTCCGCTGATGACGCATAGCGCTATTTTCCGTTGAACGGGACCCATATACTTGACAACAGTTTTGTTGCGTGCATGGTTGCCCCATAAAGGAGCGCCATAGAGCAGCACCTTGGAAGAAGCCTTCTTTATGTGGCCTTTAAAATTCCAGGCTCTGTCAATCCATATCCCCAGGTACCGGATGCTATCTTCAAATCGTATCGCGTGTCCCTCCAGTTCTAGCTCCGGGTAGTCGAATTTGCGCTGTTTTGTTACGAGTACCTCCCAGTGCCAGGTACATCTGTTACCAGTTGGCTGCATTCTTCATATCTAGTGTGACTACTAGGCAGAAACCTCCTAGTTTCAATTTCAAGCCATAAGCTTCCGTCACACCCTTCTGCACATTCTGGACAGCATGCAGTGTGCTTCGTCCCGCTCAGAAGTCATACTGCATTTGCTATAGTCTGTTATCTTCTAAGCTCTCCAGTATTACCTATATTTGGTTAAGTATTATTCATTCTTACAATTTACCCGCGGTGTCGAGCATATCCAGCGGTCTATAGGAGAACGGGTCCATGGAGTCGCGGCCTTTTCCTTTGGGTATGAGCACGAGCTTCTGTCGCTTCCATTGACTGGGAAACGCTCCATTTTTCATTAGAAACGCTGTCGGGCCCAGGGGCTTTTCCGTTTTCCAATCTCTTTGTCGCTGCAGTGAGTTCACTCAACTGGAATAGAGGAACAGGGAGCTCTTTATCACCTGGGAAGCTTTCCCTGGATTCAGCTTGCGGCATCAGTGTTTCGTTGTCCTGTATCACCAGTCTGTAAGGTGTATTGTACCTTCTGGGTCCCGATCTACGTCGCTGCACAAGGCCTTCCAGCAATCCTTCTTTCTCTGTTTAATAGCGTCATGCAGTGCTCTCCTGGCACATTTATATCCTTCTGCCATTTTCTCTTGGTCGGTGCATTTCCATTTCCTAGCTCTCTGTGCGATCCTCAGTTGCTATTCGCAGCAGTTCCTAAGTTCAACGATCTCCGAGCTCCACCAGTATGTAGGCTGATGATTGCGATGTCTTCTCCGATGCATCAAAGCATCGCACGTGCTGCTGATTATTGATGTAAATTCCTCCGTCAGTTCATTCGGAATCCTTGTAGCGTCCGTACTTAGGGTTGTTTTGATGCATTTCACGAATACCTCGCTGGGCAACTTCTTCGTAGCGCAGTCCTTGTATAGATTTCGAGGAGGATTGAGTTTGCAACTTTTAAAATCGAAATATATGTAACGGTGATCGCTAAGCGATCCTTCTTCCAAGACCTCCCAATTGTGTAGGCTTTTAATCTGTGCTGGATGGAGGAAGGTGAGGTCCAGTACCGAGAGGAAAACTCTTCGTTCGAATGTCATCAGCTCGTCCTGCGTTTGCCCTCTTCCTCCTTCGAAGCCGTTTCTCCATGATCTCGATTTATCCATGGTCTGCTGTCTAACGCTGACTTCTAGCTCCTCTAGGTCTAGTTGAAAGGCCTCCATAGGGCTGTTAGGTGAGTAATAGCAGCTGTAGACTGCACCTTTACTTCTTCATCTGGTATCCCAGTAGCGTCCACTAGTTCACCCTGCATTTACTCTGTAGGAGAAAAGGCGCCTTTTCATACGCACTGCCGAGTCATTTATGTTGTATGGAGCTGAAGTCTGGGCCGATGCGCTTTGGTATGAAATGTACCGTAAACGTATGGCAGCAGTGCAACGACGGGTTACCGCAGGCTCCGAAACCGCAGCTGTCTATAGAAGAAGAGGGACAGCAATGCCGAGCTGGGGAGGGAGTACCAATGCCACTAGTTCAAGGCGAAGAAGTTTTAGTAGATAGGCCGACGGACAGGAGAGTCCCACACAGGGGGATACACATGTCTCCCTATCGAACATAAAGTTTTCCCCTCCGCCTCGAAAAAAAAAACTAACTCGAGATACGTAATTAACGCTTTCATAAAACGCATCGGTCGATCACTGGGAGCAGTGATAAAAATCGGCATTTCGAAGCGAATATGTGCCGTTTGGCCCACATGTATAAAATATTAATCAGTATATGTATATGTATGGTGTATGTTTGGGTTGAAATTCTAATAAAACATGAAAATAAAAATAATTAACGTTTAAATTTATTTTATTATTTGTGTATGTATATCCAGTGGAAGTGTAATATTTAATATTAACATGTCGCTTACGGAATATAAAACAACTCAGTACCTTAAAAAATGAAATAGCATACAAAATAAAAACACCATAAAAATTAAACGCCGTAAAAAATATAAATTACATGAAAAATAAAAGCACCATAAAAAATCAATACACCATTATCATAATTGCACACCAGAAGGGTACTTAATAGGTATAGATATGATACACTATTATATATACCATACGCATACACTTCACGTCTTAATTCCTAGTAACATAGTTACTAGGTTAAGTCGCGTCTGTAAATTTGCATGTACCATACGTATTGTAAGTAGTAAGTGGACTGGTATGGGGAGTCATAACAAACCGCCGACATCTTGAATTGGGTCAAGGTCGTTAAGTCCCCCTAGTCTTAAGTGTTTGTTTATATAAACATACAGTAGCTTAATGGGTTGTTTATATAAACAAGTACTTAAGATAAAACTAATTAGTTTTTATTTACATAAACACAATAACTGTAGGGATTCTGTATACAATAAGGTCATAGATCTGATGCCTCAGAGTTGTACGACCTTTTTTTTTCAGCATGACAGATGTGGGTATCTTCAAATATTTTTGAATGTAAGTATCAGTTACTGTTTATGTAGATAAAAATTAATTAGTTTTATCTTAAGTACTTTTTATATAAACATTTTATTAAGCTACTGTATATTTATACAAACCTACACTTAAGGTTAGAGTAGACTGACGCTCTAACCCTTTTTCAAAATGGCCAGCATTGACCTAATGCCGCGCACCGTGCTAAAGGACAGTTATAGAGTAAATGCTCACATCTGTAGCGTGAAAAAAGGTCGAGCAAGTATAGGTCATCGACCTCTCTCACAGCAAACGTGTCCATTGAGACATAGCAGCTAGGTCATAAACACATACTCACATTGAAACATATTTGAGGATACCCATATAAGTAAGTACTTAAAAAAAAAAATTAATTACTTATTTACATAAAAAAACAGTATATGCTATGTCTCAATGGGTACGTTTGTTGTGAGAGAGGTCGCTGACCTATACTTCGTCGACCTATTTTTTTTTACGCTACAGATGTGAGTATTTACCCTATAGCGGTCCTTTTACCACGGTGCACGATACTAAGTTAATGATTTTATGATATGTAAAAAATTTTTATATAAAAAATTTATCTCTATTACTTACGAGATGTAGGGTGTGGAGCGTGAATTTAATTCACTTCCTCTTCTTCCTTGATGTCTATAATCTCCTCTTTGATTTCGTCCACTGGTGCTGGTGGCGAATCCGGTGATTCCATAAAATAGTCGCACGGGCACTGAAGATTTCCGCACAAAATACTTGCAAATCCGCTGCAACGCGCGCACATATACCACCATGCGCGACGCACACGTGACACTTTACAACACACTGCACATTTGTCTCTTAATCGTACACTAAAGAGTGGTCTTTTAGGCCTACTCAGTTCTTTTTTAATAAGTTTTATTTGTACTTCTACCTCTAAACACTTGCGTTGAATAATTCTGCAACGCTTAAGACTATCCTCGGCTTTTAAGATTGCGCGCTTCCACCGACGTGTAAGTTTTTTCTTACGTGCCTTCTCAAACTCAAGAGACGACCACGAATTTTGCCCCATCTTATACCGACAAGATTCGAGCAGAGACTGATGGGAAAGACTGTCAGACGAAGGCTGGGAAAAGAAAAAAAAGAGTGGGAAAAATTTAAACACTTGAAAAAAAGTGTAGACATTGTGACTCGCACATGGTGGGCAGAAAATTTCTCACTCGGATTTCCCTTTAGCGCATGTTGACCATTGAAACAGAGGTTCAAGTGTCATAAATGTAATCCGTGAAGAAAACTAAGACGTGTGCTCAAGCTTTGAATAGAATCGTAAGAGAATACTGCAGGGTATTTTTGAAAAATTATTCCCATTGGTTCTTCAGAGAAAAATTATCTACCTCGAAAGAAAAGCTGTATTGTACGTGAGCCAATGCATGATGGCAGTATATTAGGATCTACTTTAGTCATAAAATAATTCATTGCGCGTACTACTCTTAGTTTTAAAAACATAGAGGCATAAGAGAAAGTTCGCAGACGTAGAAAAAATCGAACCCTTGAAATTACTGTTTTGAAGTATTGTTTCATGTGACATTTCTCCCCTTACGCTGGACATAGTCCCTCGACAGTCTTTTTTGCTCAACTTTTAAAACAAGGATCTCATTCTCCCTCTGAAATTACGATTTTCCAAGACGCGTTTCCTTAAGCCGATCATAAAAATAATCCGTCATTGCTGCTAGCCTTTTTCTCATATTTTTAAAACAACAGTGTAGAAAAAATTTGAGCTCTTGAAATTATATTGTAGCACGTATTTTTAAATTTTCAGCATTTAAGAAAAAAGCACATATTTTGTACCACATAGTCGCATTGATTGGGTATTTGGGTTTTTCTAGCTACGAGGATCATAAATTTAATCCGTCAATGTCTGGGAATAAGATTTAAAAGAGGAACACATTGATGTGTGAAAAGAACCCTCGATAATACGTTGTACTCTGCGAGAAAACGTATTTTTCAAACACATGGATTGAGCACAAGCATCGTCTGTGAATTCGAGTTTTCTAGCTATGGAGCTCGTAAAAATTATCCGATCCTCTGTTAAGGTATTTTAAAAAAGGAGCACGTTGATGTGTAAAAAGAACCTACGCTCCTGTAGCGTGACACATACGAGGCACGTATTTAAAATTTTCCCCATTTAAGAATGGCTTGCTTATGCACTGATTGGGGGGTCTATTATATCTACAGACGTCGTAAATATATTCTGTGAACGCTACAATCTAAGATTGCAAAACAAAGGTCCTTTTCATATATTGAAGGGAAACAGTTTTGGCTCTATGACTGATAAATATCTTCTACCTATATTTGTATATATGTAATATAGGACAAATGCAACGACAAGTGAGTCAAACCTTGAAAACTAGGTCATAAATACTTGCTGGAGTGTATAACTGGGGAAATACTACTAAATATACAAATCTTATTTTCCCGATAACTTCTTTGGACTGTATTATAAATCTTTCGACTCTAGTGGTAGAAATATTTTGATACTCATGTATTTAAAACCCTAACAGAAAATTCGATTGTTTTTTATTAAAATTATATTACAACGCATGCAGAAAAGCATTAGAGTGGGAAAAGATGATTTTCCATACTCGTACATGGGCCTGGCAGGGTATATTTCTGTAGAAAATTCAGTTACGATGCAAAACGTCCAAGGAGCAATGTCGATGGTCACTATGTATAACGCTGCAGAAGATTCTTTTAGGAGAATCATTTGTCGCGTGGCATTGCGACTAGCCCACGATGTTTCTGGAGTAGCTCGTAAGTGTAATAGACAGTGGCGTGATCGTATGCAAGTGCTTCAGTGCCCAGAGCTGAAACGAGAGTATCGGTTTTTACTCAGCTGCTGCACGGGTCCGCGAAAGGTAAATTTTTTCTTCGCAAAAATTTTTAAAACCTCTAAACTTGCCGTGAAGACGGCTGTAGAGTTTTTGCAAGAGCGCGGGCTGGAAAATGTACCAGCAGTTGCTGCACTCGTGAGATGCTACGAGGAACATTGCGGTAAGTAAAAAAATATTTTTCTTTGAAAAAAATAATTAAAATAAAAAAGTATTATGTGATTATTTAATAAAAAACTTTTTTCCATATAGCTGTTGAAAGCCTACTGGCTGAGTCAACTTCCGATGAGGTTAGCGGTGTCACCGAGGGACATTTCTACGTATCATCGGATATTGCAGAGTAGAGCGAGACCGAGGGTAAGTGATGTTTTTACTAAAAACTGACTTTCTATTAATTTGTAAATATATTTATTTAATACTTTGTTGTTTTTTCTTTTCAGACGAAAGTCAAAGGACGTCAACAGACTATTCGGGCTCTTCCGACGATGAAGCGGACGAGGGTAGTAGGTCAGAAGGGGAAATGAGGGAGGATTCAGACAGTACTATAGTACTGTTGGATAATCAACCAGAAATACAAGATGACGGTAAGTGTTTTTATTATAATAAAAATACTTTTTTACCTAGTGGGATAAAAGTATTGCATTCTCGACCGTGGCCGGTTTGAGACAGGGGCACTTTTGTCTTCACTAAGCAAAAAAAAAACAGTTCGATGGTCAGTTTATACTTAAAGAAATAGTCGAAAAGCATGAAAAAGCGCCAACTGTAATTTTCAACGAACGTAATATAATTATGCTACAGTGCGGGCGGACAAAATTTATAGATAGCTTAAATTATTTTCACATGAAACTTAGTGCACTGCCGGCTGCTTTCGCCTTACCACCATCTAGTAAGAAAGGCTATTTTCCGCATCTCTTCAATACTGAAGAAAATCAAAGTTATATAGGCGCTTTACCAGCTGCGCGGTACATTGCAGCCGATTCCATGACAGATGACGAACGAAAAACATTTTATCAATGGTATGATGAAAATCGCCAAAACCACGAGTTTAATTTTCAACGCGAAATTGTTGAATACTGCCGTATGGATGTTGAGATCTTAAGATTAGCCTGCATCGCATTTCGTAAGTTATTCATTAAATGCGGAAATACTTGTCCATTCACAGAGGCCGTAACGATAGCATCAGCTTGTTCGCTTGTTTTTAGAAAAAACTTTTTACGCGAGAACAGTATAGGCATCATTCCTGTCGAAGGTTATCATCACACTGATAAACACTCACAAAAGTCATTACAATGGCTAGTACAGTGCGAGCGCGAACTAAACAGGGAGATTATTCATGCCGGACGGGGTCGAGACTTTAGATTAAAGGAGGGTTTTCGCGTAGATGGGTACTTACCAGCGCTACTAATCAACGATCAACAGCAGCAACAAAAAGGTATTGTTTTCGAATATCAGGGCTGTTATATACATGGATGCCCGAAGTGTTTTCAGTGGAATCGTAATAAAAACCGGGTGGACCAAAATTTTACGCTTATCTAGCAGAGAATGGTGATAAAAAGTTTGAATTTTATAAAATTAAATGTATAAGACCGAACTTTTCCAACGGCCAGAAAATAAATTTTGATAGTGTTAAAAAATTATTAGATGCCACACAGAGTTGCATGCAAGAGACTACAGCCGATGAGTGCGCAGACGATAAAAATATAAGATTAAAATTCAAAGCGATTCGTCGAACTAATATGCACGAAGTTGTGACAATTGACGAAACTAAAACTTGTTCTATTGTATTGAAAAGGCGTCGTTATGTTACACCTCAATATTCCTTACCTTTCGGCTACAGAACAACCTAAATATTATTGTATATATTTCTATGTAAAATGTATATAAGTTATGTTATGAATATAATAAATTTTATTTTTCTAATCTTGTATAAAATTCTTTTAACTTTTACCTCCCCCTCCTCCTCTTAAAAGAGTATTTTCTGCTGTTTAGTTCTGAGCTTAATTAGATTTACTTGCCCGACCCGCGCTGTAAAGCTGATTTGAGCGTGTCGAGAGCTAAAACGCGCGCTCTAAAAAAGTTTAGCGTCCGCGAGCGCTGTAAAAGCTAAGTTCTGCGCTCTACAAGCTACAATGCGCGCGCCCCCCGTGTGCTCTAAAAGCTAAGTTGCGCACCGCGCGCTCTAAAAGCTAAGCTGCGCGCCGCGGGACCCGCGTTTGAAAGGCTAATTTCCGCGTCCGGGTCCGCCGCCGCCGCCTGCCCCGCCGCTGCAGCTGCCTCTGATATCTGAGTAAAAATTTAATTTTAATAATCTAACATTATCATTGAGGTGCTCAGTCAGTAAGATGGATACGCGATGGAAGCATCCTTTTACGTGTATCGTAAGTGGTCCGACGGGTTGTGGAAAAACCGTTTTTGTTAAACGATTTCTTGCCGCGCTTTCAAGTATTTGTGACTGCAAGTTTGACAGAATATTATTTTATTATGCCGAGTGGCAGGAGGCTTATAGAACTGAACTTTTACTGCCCCGTCATTATACAAATAATCCAATAGAATTTCGTGAAGGTCTACCTCAGGCATCTGACTATTCTAACGATAACGAGAAGAAAAAATTAATAGTAATCGACGATTTGATGCGTGAATCGTCAAACAATACTATACTTGATTTATTTACAAAGGGTAGTCATCATAAAAATATCAGTGTTATATTCATTACGCAAAATCTTTTTCACAAAGGCAGTGGCCAACGCGATATATCATTG
>UELU01010044.1:3784-64284 GCA_900490025.1 Megastigmus dorsalis
CTCTCTGGATATATATATATATATATATATTCCTCTCACTCGCTCCACTGCTCTACTATTATACTCTCGCTCTCTTACTAAGAACTATTTTTTCGCATTTCCGCCGTTTTGTCGCGTGCGAGTGTGTGTATTCGTATCAATGTTATATACCTATTCAGAGGTTGGCGACTCGCGGGCTATATAGAGAACACCCTGTATTTACTGTCTATTTAATTGTTGATTTTTTTTAGTGACAAGGTAACGGGTCCAAGGGCGGTATTTAATTTATTATATCTGTAGATACCTATAAAGGTGAATGTACGCGATGCTTCCTTTTTTAGCATAAGATTTGAATTTTTGTATAATAGGGACCGTCATTGTTTTATAATTACGACTGAAAGGTATACTTAGTCACATGTATAACTTTATTATCTTATATGCGTAGAAAGTATGATTTTTTACCTTATTAGTAAATGTCGTTTATCCCTTTATGAATCACTATTTAAACGATTGCCGTGCAAGCGCATCTTGGTTTTCCGCGCGGAAAATATATTCTTTTAAATGTTTATAGTATAGGTAGTGAATAATATTCTAAACATTGCGTCAGATTTTATTCATTTTTTAATGTACGCTACTCTGTATCACACTTTTTAGTATCTTATATAAACAATTTATTTCTATTCCATATACTTAACTAAAGAGAACAATAGTTTAGCTAAAGAACTGTTGTAATTTAACTTATTTTGTATTTCCATATTAAAAAAAAGTATTTAAAATATGTTATAAAATATTACTATATATACCAATATTGTCTCATTATACACAAATTTCAAGATAAATAGTTATAAAATTACAACAAAAAGATACCAAAGTGTAAAAATTTATCGTATTACAAGGGTGAATGAAAAGATAGTACCGTAGCCGATCCAGCTGACCTACATAATATTCAAATCCATAAATTTTATTTATTCTTCGCGCGCGCAAACAAATAGCAGCATTTACCGAGCCAAATGACTTCCTGGATCCCGAAATTTCCAATGCAGACAAGCCCGACCCTTCTCTCTTTCTCCCACAGACAGCATATCTGACAGTAAGCGAGAGTAAATCCGAGTCCTGTCGGCTCCGAACTTTTGACGAATGGTCGATGAAAAAAAAAATATAAAGGAGGAGGAGAGAAGAGAAGGGAAGAAAAAAAATCCGCAGGTGCGGAGCCCGTCGGAAGAATGATGCTGCCCCGCTTTTTGGGTACACACAGACCGTTGGAGAGAAATGGAGAAGCCACTAGATAAAGATCGTTGAAATTCTCTCAGGTAGAAAAACTCTCTCGAACCCCTCGGATGCGAGTTCACAAAGGGGGATCCTTAGGTTACGAGTATTCGGAAAACTCCAACCTTCTTCTCGCGTACTTTTACCTTACATAGCCTTATATTTATACACATATCTATACCTTCTTTCTCGACACCCTAGTATATACCATACGATACCTTCATTTTCCTTTGCCGTCTACTTATAGTTATTTATTATCGTGGCATCGTTTTATCTATCTTTCTCTCTTACTTTCTTAAAATTCTAAAATTCTTTACCGTCATTCTTTCTCTTTTCAAAAGGCAGGCAGTTTTAAAAAAAAACATTGAAACGTTTGAAATTCCGCCTACTCTATATATCGTGCACATACGCGTAATTAGTATTCGATTAGTCGAGACCACGCAATTATGTTAAAATGGGAATACGCTTTGGGTGGATTAACATTTTTAGAAGGTGCGTGATTTTATCAATAATTGCTACAATTCAGCGTACTGTATGATAACGATGCGAATTTTCCAGAGCTCCTGGTACGCAATAATTTAAACAATTATTTTATATTAAATAGGCAGATCGTAATGACCATATGGGTAAAATGCAAAAAGTATACATAACGAGAAAGAAATAAAATATCTAAAATATGCATCAAGTACGATTAGATACTTGTTCTTTTTGTACTTTAATGTAGGCATACATACGTGTAAAAGTACATGCTATGGAGACTTTGCTAGAAAATTCATATCTTGCATAGAAAGGTTTACCCATATTTTAAAATAACATAACATTTTGAATCCTTGTTATTAGCATTTATCAAAAACTAATTCTGTAGAGACCATTTAATTCAAAACTATTTTTAACTATAATTATAATATAATTTTTTAATCTTTTTACTTAACTTTATGATCATAGACTTATAAAAAAAATTTCTTTTTTATTTTCAACACTTTTGTTCTCTTACAATTTACGCTGAATGTAATTAAAATTTTTTGCTTAAGTCGTTGCGATAGTTCTTGTGCGTATGATTACATGTAAATCAAAATTAACGTGAATTTTCATAAAAATAAAGTTTTAAAACTGTATAAAAAAATCTACTGTAGGTAAAGATTAATGTTTCTGTATATAAAAAGGTAGTTCAATGCAACTACTAAGTTATTGAAATTATGTCCAATAAAATAGAAGGAAATATCGTTAAATTGAATAAAACCTTTTTTGTAACTATTAACTTCAATACTCACAAGGAGTTGACTTGTTCTAACTTCCTTAGCTCATATTTAATTGCGTTGCGCAGCTTATCGCCTTACCAAAGCCATGAATGAAATTACTTCATACTCATGCAATCATACAATACTAATAAATAATTATTCTCAGTGTAATTTCAGCGAACAGAAATTAGAATATTTTTTTATAAAATTAATAAAAACCAATTAGTTTCATTAACAAAAAGTTCAGACAATTAAATTTAATACAGTTCATGAATACTCATGAGTTACTTTAAATTGATTAAAAATACGATTTCCGTGTAACTTGAACCCATTTTGATAAAAAAATTTCCAACGATCCATTAATCTGTATTTCCGTTTCCTGTTAGCACTTATCCGATTTAAATATATGTTTCATGTAAGCTACATTTTAGCAAATAGCTACTGAATAAGTCAAGGTTTTGTTTAAATATAATTTAAATTCCTTTTCATGCACTTAAATTTAGTATTCGTTACAATTTATAATCACCCTCAATTAATATGTCAAATAAAATAAATAATATAAAGAAGACCCAATTACTTTAATGTCATTGCATTGTACTTTATTATTATATTAGTTTTAAGGCTACTATGTGCAAAGATGGTACATTCCTGTGTGTAAGTATACGTTTTATTATATCGTTTTTATTTCTCGTTAAATTTTTTATTTGACTAGTTTCTTTTTACTGTTGCACATGATCAGCAAAGTGTAAATTTTATTTTTCATTGTAAATAGCGCATTTTGCTTTTAAAAAAATGTTAAGTACGCTTCACTAAGCTCTGTCGAAAATATTATACAATCGCAAAATGATTTTGCGTGAACTCATGTCACGTATCGCGGAATTCGAAGCGAATGTAATGGCAAATACACAAGTACACAGACATAGGCCTTTGTCATTATTAATCACACTTTCGTCTCTCGATTGACGTACATCGCTCAGGCACACAGTTTCACAACAAACGCAGTTTCTCATTTCTTAACTTTATACTTTTTTATATATATATGTGTATATGTATATACGTATTTACATAGGTAGTATATGATTCAACAAGGGGTTCAACATTTCTTTTTACATTATTCATTGTTCCTTGGTGACGATAATCGTAGTGTTTTAAAAATATCACATCAATCGGTACAAGTCACAAAAAGCTCATACCCAATAAAAGTCATACACTATGTAACAAAATTAATAATCGTACAGCTGCTTAGCTTTTGGTATAGCGCGATTCATCGAAATTGTCAGAAATAATAGCATATTGTATATAATATATATATATATATATGTATAAAGATCGAGAGAAGCGGAATGAAATTGACGATTTCGTGTCGAGAAATAAAATATTTATCAATGCACCGATATTCTCGATCTAGATAATAAACGTCATTCTTTTTAATAAATTAGTCGACCTGGCACGATTCTTTTCAACGGACGAGTTGAAAAATATAACTTTATAGCAGCTCGATGTCAGAAGGTCATCTGCGGTATTCGGAGGCGTAAGCTGTCACGGTACTGTCGACACAACCAGCAGCCAAAACGACTCGATGCGGATGAAAATTAAGACAACTAACAGGACCGATTCTCGTACTCATGAATCCCTCATGGAACTTTATAGTATTCAGGTGGTGTCCCGAGATGTTGTACATACTTATGTATTGATTGGTGGAACTGCTAAAAAGATTTGCATTTGTAGATCAATGCTTAAAAACTATATTCATATCAAATAAATCTCTTATGATTTCTGATTTTATGCAATTGAACAGAAATGTTGTTTTTTTGTTCCTCACTGTCATAATCTAAATAAATCAGTGAAAAATACTGCAATATCCTACACACAACTACAATCCCGATAAATTACTTCTAATCTTTATCTTTTTGATCTAAAATTTTATCTAATGTAATATCATAAAATATTTATAATTTACCTTGCAAAAATATCAGCTGTTTCATGCATTACGAAGGCGGTTATCCCTTGAGTTGTTTGTACTGTGTGAACCGAGGAATTTGTTCTGAGATCAAAGAACCTAATGTCACCAGATGAAGAACCAGTAATTAGCTTAATAGGAGAGTTTGCGGATTTTCTGAGATAAGTGCCTAAGACCCAGGCATTGTGTTCTCTGTACGTCATAATCCTTGCTTCTGCCGCCGGTAATCTTCTATCAAACAATCGAACTGAACCGTCTCCACATCCTAGCGCCATCATATTACCTGCTCAAATATTATATATGTAAGTACTTTCATATTCATTTTTTTTTAATTAGAATTGTAAATATTAAATTTTATTAAATTATGACTTTATTATTCCTTTTATATTTAACACATTGGTGTAACGAATTTATTGATCATCATGGAAATAAATTGAAAATAAAAACGTTTTGCTCTATATTTGTTACAATAAATTTGTTACACCAAAGTAATAATTTTTAATGAAAACTCTTTAAATTACCTGTATTATCGGTATCCAAACAGGTAACGCAGCAATCAGCTCCTGTTGGAATATCTTGCACCTTTAATTCTGTCTCAGCATCCCAAAGCCGTACGCTTCTTACATCACCGGTTACCGCTAAAGTCAAAGAACGTTGCTCCCAACTCGTTACAAGACCAGCTGTACCTAAAAAACGGATTAGTAGAATATTTATACATTATTTTGTTTTTTAATTACCTCAAACTAATATATATTAATTTACCTGTAGAACCTTTTATGACAGGTTGAAGATCAGCCAGTGTTTGCCATGCAGTTAAGAGCGTAGGTTCGCGTCCTAACATATTATAGTAATTTTTCCATACTCTAATTGAACCATCGTCTGATCCTACCATTAATAATGCCACATCATGGGAATTAACGAACTCTAACGTGGTTACACGGGATGGTTTACTTCCACGACTGGCGTGGTACGTAAGTTTAGTCCCACTATGCCAATCCCAAATGCTAAAAATAATTAAATTTTAAATCAATGATTCTTAGGCTTACTAACTATAATTAAAAAAACAACCAAAAAAAACAGAAGTTATATATGTTTTAATGAATCAAGATAACTTACCCAAAATAATCTTTACATGCCACTGCTAAGTGAGAGTCAAAAGGATGAAAAAGTAGTACTTCAGGTGCTTGAGGGCAACGCGCATGAA
The DNA here is from genome assembly GCA_900490025.1 of Megastigmus dorsalis. Lineage (NCBI taxonomy): Eukaryota > Metazoa > Arthropoda > Insecta > Hymenoptera > Megastigmidae > Megastigmus > Megastigmus dorsalis. Next base: position 9,432 of record UELU01010044.1, read on the forward strand.
ACACTTGGGATTCTATGCGACCATTGACTGCCTTAAGCTGCTCTTCTACTACTTCCTTTCTTTGTCTTTTATTTCGCAAATACCTGAGCAAATCAACGGATATTATAGATTATCGTATTAAATTTTAAGAAAATATAGATAAAAATATATAAATATACATACCGCCACTCTCGTTCATAATGCGCACGGCTCTCAACGTCATTCGTAGATTCAGTTTCTGCATCGAAACTCACAGGTTGAGCAAACTGAGCGCAACTCCATTCAACAAACTGTGATGTTATTAAAGGTTTTTTTATCCCTGGCACCTCGTCTGACTCTTCTGAAATCTGTATATGTGTATATTAATATACACATTCATATTAGTAAAATAGGAATGAAATTACATACGGTATTTGGTATAGGTTTTCTCGTCCGACTAGTATGCGCTGGCAATCTTGTGGATCGTAAAAGGTCAGTTGCTGAGTTAACAGTGGGTGGTGATTCTCCTTTGCTGTTACTAATAAAGTAAAACATTTTTATAATATAGAAAATAAGACAAATTAATCTAAATTTTTAATTATTCTTACCTTAAATAATTTGTCCTATTTGATGGAGATGGAGGCAGTGATAAGGAGGATGACATTTTAGCATCACCTACTTCTTTGGGAGCTGAAGACTCTTTTACCTATAAAAAATATTTAAATTCTGTATTTCATAGACATGGTAAACATGAAAATAATCATGATCGAAAAAAAATTGCTTCTTTTACCTGACTTCTAATGTGATTCGTTACTTTTTGTGACATTATTGCAACCCCAGGATGTGGATCATTGTCAAGACCACATAGTCCATGCCAAAGCTTCATATAAACGCTCCCATATGAAAGGCTAGGCAAGTTTCCAAGAGAACTATGGCCTGTGAGAAACAATTAATTGTTAAAAATAATTTAATAAAAAAATCCCTAATTTTTACATAAATTACTTTTGGTTTTACCCAGTACAAAGCTGAAAACATATAAAGCTTGGCGTGGCGAAAATATAATGTGCTCTAAATACATTGATACTAAATGACATGCGTACAATTTATTACTTAGCAAAATTACCCAGGGACTCGCAAGGTTTCCGCACAAACTCCCAATTATTTCCTGGCGCGCATGATGAAACAAGAGAAGACAGTTATCCACCACCAAGTTTTCATCTTTGAACCTAATGAAAGATTCACTTAATTGTCATACCTAAACTGCTAATCGATGAAACCGATGACACCCGCTTGATTTTGTCCGGACCGAATCCATCTGTAGTATCAATCGAATAAGTGCTGTTTGGTGACAACATTTTCAATCTGTCTTTCGAACTTATTCGTCTCATCCCACTGAAAGGTGAAAGAGTTTCAACCACTAGGTCTCTTCTGCTATTTTCTTCAGCAATGGCTAAAGTCACAAATGAATTTTCAAAATGTAATACCATCCATTGAAGAGCCACCACTAATTCCTGAAAGTAACATGCATTACTTATTATACATTAAAATACCATTTATTATTCAAATTTAAATAAATTAGTCTTACTTTTCTGACTAGAGGACACATATCATGTGTTACAGTGTTAATTAACATCATAGCAATTGCTTGATCGATATTATTAGCATGCTCACTTCGTTTCGTTACGCTATTTATAAAAGTTCCTAGAGCATAAACACTTGCAGCACGTACCTGATAAAAACATAAAATTTTAAACATAAAAATGTTCTTATAAATTATTATTTTATAAAATATTGCGAACTAATATACCTCAGGTACAGGATCTTGAAGAAGAGTGTAAAGCTTTTCATGAGCAATGTCTCTTACTCCACACCATCTGGCTTTGTCATAATTATGCCATAATCTCGCAAGGCACAAACATAGCCACTGTCTAAGTAGTGGATTCGAATCTCCAAGCTGTTCTAAACAAATTGAGACTAGACTACCTTGTAAAGCAGCTTCTTGTCCAGCAGGATAGTTATTAACAATACAGGCTAATACAAAAGCTGCCAATGTTCTATATTCGCTCTACAAAACATTAAAATTTTTAAAATACCTTTTCAAAATAATATTTAACTAGAGTAAAAAATTATATTTACCAACATCGTAGTATCTTGTAGAACTGATAAAAAATATTTATGGCCATTGTCGCGAACAAGATCAGCTTGACAAGTCTAAAATAAACAGAAAAATGTATAAAATGAATATTTTTAACTCGTAGAAAATACATTTTAACTTACATTATCCACAGCTAGTATTTTAGCCCAAATAAAAACTAGAAGTGACCTGAGTTCTCTAGCATTACTTTGCAATAGTTTCAGCACATAGGGAAAGATTCCAACACTTAAAGCTAAATTAACTGCCCATGGACCAAGATCAAGGAATCGTCCCAGTAATTCCAATGCTCTGAGCCTATGTACCTGACTAAGCAATACTTGTAGGACTATTGGAAGCTGTTCTGGAGGATTACGATTTTTTGAACCTAAAGTAAGCCATACTTGAAAAGCAGTGAGCTGTTCCTCAAAAAAGGGTGAATGAACAAATCGATCCTCAGATTCTAAAATAGCCGGTAATTGTGCTAGACATAAGTCCAGTGCTAAATCCCAAGCTTGCCACATTGGATGCTGAAATGTTATTTATATAATTTACATATAATTTATACAATCTTCTTGTACATATTAATATATAATACTTGTGTGTACAATTTATATACAGCACAATCGAAAATTTATAACATATTCAAATGTTTTTTTAAAAAAAGAATAAACTTACTTGATAGGTAGGTGGCAAGCTTGGACAGGAAACTGGTGTGCAATCATATGAACGCAATATTCGTTCAGCTAATAAAAAATTCCTAAATAAACTAGCAACTAATAAATCTTGCCTAAATAACCTTTGGAATAAATCTAAAAGGAAAAAAATTTATATATTTACAGAAAATTTTTTAATTTATTACATACTAAAAAATTATATTAAATTACCTCTTGGTAATGTGTTCCATGCTATTGTATCAGTAATTGCAGTAAATATCCAATTAAGTTCTCCTAGCATTGTTCTTCTGTCTGTCAATTGACCAGGTATTCTAAAAAATTTAAATATTTTTAATTACTATAAATATTTGCATTCATTTGGTGTTACTTAATCAAGTGTTACATACTTATCTATGAGGTCTAATGACACTTTCGGTACTAATTTTGATGTGTTTTGCATCACAAACCTAAAATAAAAGTGAAAGATTACTTTTAGAATTTACACAGGATATCAATGATTTAATTAATTTATCCATTGTATTTACCAGCGTAATGCAATTTTAATAGGAGTTGTAAGGCAAGAGGTGAATATATCTGCAGGAAGATCTGGATTCATTGGTAAAATTTGATTTGCTGCACAAGCTGCTAATTGAATACAATTTTTATAAGATGGTGATGTTATAGGCACAGCACCTGCTGTCCTATTTTGCTGTATTGCTTGCTTTTCCAGCTAACAAATCAAAATTAAATTAAAATCAATTTTGAAAAATAAAATTGAAGCATAACAATAATTTCTAGTGCTTTATATTTACCTCATATTCTTTTTCATGCTGGTCGGCAAATTGTTGAAATGAATCAACAATTATACCTGCATTAGAACAATCATATACATAAATACTAGGAGCTCCCATCCATGTTTGTAAATCATATACTGATAGAGGAATGTATTGAGTATATGTCTAAATAAAGAAAAATAATAATTTATAAAGTGCCATTCTGATAAATGCCTATTTCAAAGAAGTTCACAGTCATAAACAGAACAAATTATTTCTAGAAAACTTTTATTAAAGTTTTTTAATTGAGGTACTTAAATAAAAGATACTTGACAGTTATTGTAATAAACAGTATCATGAGTGTTATTACAAAACAATTCAATCTACAATAAGAAAACTTTGAAATTAATTTGCAAAGTAGATTTTTGACTAGAAACTTCAGTTAAATTTTTTGAATACCCACCCTGTTGAAAACCCATATCTCTCCATTACTAGTAGGCTTTGGTACACCATGGCCATTATAATGAAAAAGAACCCGTTCTTCTTTAGCATTTCTTCTCAGTGATGTGCAAAGCTTTTTAACTTCCTCGACAGTAGGATCAAGACTCTGTTTGTATCTAGCACGAGGCTGCCACCTTTCATATTGCTTTTGCAGATTAGAACCTATTGTTTCAAGTGCTTTCTGAGGGCTCATTGATAAGGGATCTAAAACACATCACTTAACATACTTAATAGCACAAAATAAGAAAAACGCGCGCGCCACTATACATTGCGGCATGTGTCAACCACTTAATAAGAAGCGTGCATTACGTAATTGTATCTAACAAAATGAAAAAGAAAACCGTAAATAAATAGCAACAAAAAATAAGATCCAAGGTGGGACACTTGTTATTACCAATCCAGCACTCGAGCCTAGCGCACGGTTGCGTCTTGACGATATCTGGAGGATCGACGCCGACATTCAAACAGAGCACCAGTGCAACGCTTACGGTTTTCATCTACGGACACAGATAACAGAAAATACGGGGAAAACCGTGCGTTAATAATCGAACTTATCATGTCCGCGTGCTCTCGTGTCATTACGACACTTATCTGTGTATACACATAATCATATAAGAATGCACATAAACATGAAGTCTCGTCAGTCGCATGTGCAATGTACAGACTCTTTTCAAGTACATGCTTAACTGCGACAAGTCGTAATAACAAGAATACAGGACAAAAAAGTAACGAAAAGTAGAACAATCAGCATATAAAATGTACCAACCCGCTCTTTCATGCGCCAGGTCTGGGTGATGCAGTTGACACCCTCGATGGTGACGGTGTGTCTGGGCTTGTTGAAGGCGAGTGGCATCTTCCAGTCCTCGTCGTCCTCCAGGTGCTTGAGTGCTGTCTTAACCGCCGAATATGTCGCTGCTACATTCTTGTCCTCGCTGTCGCCACGGCAAGCGCGCGACGACACGAGCAGCGACATTGCAGACCCCCCCGAGATCGGCTCACCCACGCCTCCTCTTCTGGGTTACGTGCTTTATTATGCCTCTCGCACAGCTTATACCGCGACTAGCAATATGTGCTCCGCTTCGTTCTCGACCTTTGGATCCTGACACGGGCCGCGAGTCTTTTTTGCGTTTCGTTTGTCGTATGATTATCGTCGCACTGCCCCGACACCACTATATTGCACTGCTCTGCTGATATCGCGAGAGGCCACGAATTATTAGCCAACGACGAGACTCCATTCAACGCTCTCCAGTTTATTTGGGCCGAGGCACCGCGTGTGCATGTGCACGATGCCACGATATTACACTGGAATAGTATATACACTAGGAGATAGTACGTAGCGTGTATAGTTAGTGTCTGCAGCAGACGCGCACTATTCTGTTGTTAACCTCGGGGAGGTACACGAAACTGGAACAATAATTCAGTCAGATTTTCCTGCATTTCCAGGTGACACTGCTGCACCACTATAAAATAATAATACCTAATGTAAGCAGTCTGTAGCGGGCAGGCAAAATCGCGCAGGAATTTTTCATCAGCTCGAATCTATTAAAATTGATCGTCTTAGTCACCTCTTTCTCTCAATGACACAGTCAATTTACACATCTTAATACTGTCATGTTACTGAGTAGGAATACTGTATTTTCCTTGAATATAAATTATAATTATGACAGCGATTGCATTTTGCACTATTACTGAACTATGCTTTACACTAAAACTATATAGGTTTCAACTATTCACGCAATAGGTGCTGAATATGTTAAATACTGTTTATACCTATTCAATGTTACAAAATTACATGTTTCATAAAACAAAATTTAATTTGTAATAAATTTTATGGTTTTTATAACAGATAAACTAGCAATTTTCATATTTTTATTGTTTTTACACACTGGTAAATATAAAAATAAAAAGTACTTTGTTTTTGCGAAATCTGAATGCATTTACGAGCCTTAAGGTTTTTTGACAGTTATTATGCCATTTGTTGTTAAAATTATGCGGCATAGTTGAATAATAGAAATTATTAAGGATAAAATTCTTTTATAATTCTCAATTTATGCCCGATTTGTAAATTTGCATTATAGGTAGAAATATTTGAATTTCCCAGAGATTTTTCTAAATATTGGATTATGGAATTTGGTCGTGGATTACCATCAATAGGTTATATAGGTAATAGGGACGAAGGAACACGAAATTGGAGTCAGTCAAATTATTGTCCAAAATGGTGCTCGAAAGTACTATGATATGGTAAATAATTTTGTTTATTCTTTAATTTTACTGTTATAATAAAAATATTTATTTGTTAATTATTCACAATGATAAACTAGAGGCTCTATTTATCATTTGCTTTTCAAATAGCCATTGTATTGGTGTAGTTATTTAAAATAATACTGTACATTTGAGGTTGTTTTTAGAGTGACACTGCAAAGTTGATTATCATAGTCTTCTGTATATTTATTTTTTCAATATTGAATATGATTTATAAGAAATACCGTGAAATATGAAAAAAATTTATTATATTGTGTATAAGTAATATTATTATAAAAGTAACTTTGCTAATTTTATAACCTCAGTCAAATAAATGTCAGCAGAACTATTTTAATAACATTTTTACGTTTTAATGAGCTGAAACAAATAAGAGGTATATTTTCAAAACAGAATAACTTCTCCAAAAAATCTATTTTGTAATTTAATTTTTAGAAAAACAGTTTATTTTCTATAATAACAGTAATGTTAATAGTTCTCACTGAGAGTGATGAGCTGCCTTTTTTATACATTACATAGTGCACATTTATTTTTCTAGTGTTGACAATAGCGACTATATGAGAAATGGAGACTTTTTACCTACACGATTACAAGCACAGCAAGATGCCGTTAATTTAGTTTGTCACTCGAAAACTCGCACCAACCCAGAGAATAATGTTGGTCTCATAACTCTTGCAAAGTAAGATTTAAAACTATAAATTTTGAACATGCACTTTTTATACAGAGCGATTTCCTATTATAATACTTTCTTTATTTAAATTTATACAGTGTGGAAGTATTAGCTACATTAACTAGTGATGTTGGACGTATTTTATCCAAACTCCATCAAGTTCAGCCCAATGGAAATTTATCTCTTATTACTGGAATAAGAATCGCACATGTAAGTCAATACCTTTTTTTATAAATAGGAGAAAGCAGATCTAATTTACACGCAGGTTGATCTCGAAAAAATATTTTCAAAGCAAAGAATTTTTAACATTTTAAGAAAGAATTTTGTTTGTTCTATCTACTATTCAATTGATAACTAATCTTATAATTATTTTCTCAATATTTTTAGTTAGCATTAAAGCATCGCCAAGGAAAAAATCATAAGATGAGAATCGTTGCATTTGTTGGTAGTCCAATTCAAATTGATGAAAAAGAAGCTGTCAAACTAGCAAAACGCTTAAAGAAAGAAAAAGTAAATGTTGATATAATAAGTTTTGGAGAAGAAAGTATAAACAATGAAGTGCTAACAGCTTTCATAAATGCTCTCAATGGAAAAGATGGAACAAGCAGTCATCTTGTCACAGTTCCTCCTGGACCACATTTATCCGACGCATTAATATCTTCTCCTATTATTCAAGGTGAAGATGGAATGGGTGGAGCAGGTATGGGTGGTGCCGCATTTGAATTTGGTGTTGATCCCAATGAAGATCCCGAACTTGCATTGGTGAGATTTTTAATTTTACAATACCATTTTAGAAATAGTTACTAAAAATTCATAAAAGCTTTTAATTTAATTAAATTTAACTAAAATTTAATTAAATTTAATTAAAATTTCTGAAATTATTGGAGCAGAAGCCCAATTCTTATAATATTCAGAATGTGCCTTTTATCAAATGATTGAAAAATATTAAAGATTCAATAAAAGAAATGAAAATGCATTACTGCTACCTATGGACTAGTTAGTATGACATCTCCTTAAATTTTACTAGGTGTAAAAATTTTGACAAAAATAAATTTATTTTATTATAAAATAGATTTACTTAAAACTTAATCCTATAAAATACAATTTGAAAAAATTAATTTTTTTTTAATAACTGAATTATTTAATTATTCAGGCTTTACGAGTATCTATGGAAGAACAAAGACAACGTCAAGAAGATGAAGCGAGACGAACTGCTGGTCCTGAAACACCAGCAGCAACTAAAGAACCAGAAGTAGCAAAAGAAATTCCAAATGAAGAAGCAATGTTGAAACGTGCTTTGGCTATGTCTCTTGAAGGAAGTGAAGAGTCATCAGCAGCTACTGAAATTACTCCACCCAGTTCTGGGAGTGTTCCTGATTTTGCCCAAATGACTGAAGAGGAACAAATAGCTTTTGCTATGCAAATGTCTATGCAAGATCAACGTAAGTTTTAAAATTCGATTCCAGTAATATTTCTAAATATAACCTGTACATTGCTATAAAAATATATAAAATTCAAAATTTTTATTATTTTTCTTTTAAAACTAATTTATTTTAAATTCATCATTTTTTCCCTGAAGAGCTTGAAGGAACACAGAAAGAGGAGCCAATGGAAGTTGAGGAAGACTATGCAACTGTCATGTCAGACACTGAATTTCTGCAATCTGTACTCGAAAATTTACCAGGAGTAGATCCGCAATCAGAAGCAGTCCGTCAAGCTGTTGGGTCATTGCAACAAAATAAAGATAAAGAAAAGGAGAAAGAAAAAGATAAAGATAAAAAAGATAAAGATCAGAAAAAATAAACTTTTTGCAATAGACTTTTTTCCAAACATATTTATATTATATAAATGAATTCAATTTTAAAATACATAATAAAAAATTTGATTGAAAAAAATATTTTATTTCAAATTTTACACGAGTATATTGCACTAATTTAAGAACTACTTCATTATTTTGGAACTATTTATTTGCACCATGAAAAGCTAAAATAGGTTTACAACAGTGGTTTATCATGGCTGCTTGTTTAATTAGGATTAGAAAAGATGAAACAGTTGTACATTATATTGAAATTAAAACATTTTATTTAAAAAAATAGCAGAGTACATCATAGAACTTTGATAGTTTTTTTTTTAGCAGTAATTTAGCATTCGCCGTACTTAGCAATTTTGAGTTCTGAAAAGTAAAAAATTATTGTTATTATTGATAATTTTAACTAATAATAAAAGTTTAAATAAATTTATTACGAACCTAGTCCTTTTTCCAAAGCTTTTGCTGCTGCGCATTCAAAAAGACAGAGATTATCGTGTTGATCTCCTCGATTATCGCAAAGCGGGAAGTAATTTCTCGGGCAAACGCAACCAAAAGCGATGGCAATTAAGGCGATGAAAAAGACGATTACTAATTGCTTACTCATTTTATCCTAAAATAAAGTAAGTAATCAAAATAAATACGATATTAAAAAGTATATACACGTATTGAAAAATATGATTATTATTGCTATTGTCATTAACTAGTTCATAGAAAAATCTGTCATTTTTAATAGGTTTACCGTAATCTTATCAATTTTCTTTTTAATAATCTTACAACTGAAAAGTCGATAAGTCACATGATATAAATATATTGTAATGGATACAAGAGATTGAATAAACTTTTTATGACTTACGCGATTTCGGAAAGATCTTTACTTATAAACAATGATTAATTGGTTCCTGGAAGTAATCATTGATGATCAATCATACAGTATTATACATACTACGATAATTTCTTTTGTTTTGAATATCGCGATTATAATATTAATGATTCAGTCAGGAAGTAAAATAATTAAATTGAATAATTTAACGTTTCTTATAAGATTGGCTAAATGCGATGTTGAAATAAAATTGTTTTTAATAATACTATGGTGCATTTAAACAATTATTTATATTTTCTCCAAAATACCATTTTCTTTTTTAAAAACGGTAGATTTATTTAAAAAAATCACTGAACTTTATTATTTTCAAAAAAGTGCTAAAACTCATATCAATAAATGCACCTCTGTAATAGTCATTTAATTTTCGAAAAAGAAACAATAATTATTCATAATTATAATTCAATTACTTACAAATTAAAATATCAATACTTACTAGTGAACGATATATTATTTTATATTTGAACTTACAAATTTATTTGATCGGACGTTTGATTCCTCGTAGCTGGTCTAGACCTTCTTTACTGAAGATATTTGCTCGCAACTGTGTTAATTATACTATATATGAGAGATCTGTGTCGATCGATCAAAAAACATACATGCACACATCGAAATGGTATCGGCGTCAATTTATCAGGATCAGATAAGAATCGCTGACGATACCTATTATTGCAATCTCAATTTTACACGTAGTCACAAGCGAATGCCAAATCGATTAGTTTGTCTATGATTCATTACAAAAATAATACAATAGTTTTCTATTATTAATTCCGATAAGTATTAAATTATAGTCGTAGTGCATGTTTCCTCGGTTGAATCCTCTCTGTATTTAAAAATGTAAACCAGTTTTAGTCTTTTATTTAAAAAAGTAGAGGGTCAGAAGGCTTTCCGTCATATATTTCCTGGGAGGATAGGGTGGCATCGGATGGTCGTAGCATTATTGACATATTTGCGGATTACTTTGGCTCCGTGTGCAGACTGATCAATCACAGTCTGATCAAATACTAATACGCCGGTAGTATATGTATCACTAATAGTATTGCTATAGATAAGCGAGATATTGTAAATGCTGTGATGAACGCCAAGAATAGTCCAAATCCCGGACCTGATTATAGTCCTGTGTATTTAGCCAAAGCATGTCTAATAATTTAATTGCGCCATTAGTTAGGATGTTTAATCTCTCCTTAAATTCTGGAATTTTTCTATTCAAATAGAAAGCCTATCTTGGCTCGCCTATGTTTAAAAACATTGACAAACATAATGTGATAAACATATAGATCAATCACTTATTTGGATTGTATTGTTGCCTCTTAATTAGCTGATAAAGTCACACAATATATATCATATTGGAATAGCATGGCTTAGTAAAGGGCTGATTCACAGACTAATCTGTTACTTTATAATAATTTAATTTTGGAAGCTCAGCAGGAATATTAGCAGTTTGACTAACAAGGAGATTCCCAGAGATGCGGGTCTTGGATTTCTTTGAAACTTTCAGGAATAACCTACTTTTTGCGCAAAATAATGAGACCGGTGTATCGGTATTTTATTGAATAGGCCCTGGAAATCAATTTATTCACCAATTCATATTGGTATAAAAGTGATGTACGTTTAAGCCATCTACAAAATCTCAAAAATCTGATTCTCAGTTTATTGATTTAATTGGTTTAATAATCATTTGTACATTGGTGACAAATATTGTTACATCATTCTCGACTACATTAAGTGTAAAGTACATAAAAAGTATTTTCATTTGAAATACAAACTTCAATCAGTAAATACGCGATAAAATTTAAACATATTTTCGTTTAATATATTTTTAAGAATTAGATTACTTTAAATATATACAGATGTGCAGACTTTAATGTTTTACAAAATATATTAAAACTATTCTAATTAACAAATATCATTGATAGCATTTAATAATTATAATTATCAACAATATATAGAATAGTAAACTTATAATTAAATAAAAATAACAAATGTAAAATTTTTATTACTTCTTTGTTTACTTAACTTAAGCTAAATCAAATTTTTAACATAAGCACACTCACACTTGATTATATTTTCTTGTAATCTAAAGCAGCTATAAAAGATAATCTCTAGGTTATTTTTATCATTCTCATTTTTCATTGAAAAATACAGTATTTTTAAATTATGTTTTCGTCCCTCTTTGGCTAGAATGCATTTGTTGCAAATCTTTCAAGGTTCTTTTTCCTTTAGGCATTGATAATAGAACACCGCCGACTGCTGCTATTACGGTAAAGAGCTGAGCGCCTACTCGAAGGCGCATCATGTTTTGTTGCATCTTTACTCGTCCTTTTTTAAAGTTGTACAAACCATATGTTAATGCACCACATGTTATCATCACTCCTAGACAAATATAATATAAAATGGTAATTATATAAATTATATAATAAAATTTCGCGTAAAACAAAATTCATTGTATGAGAACGCATATATGATTGAAAAGGATGATTATTTTTCATTTATTATATTTTATAAATGTTACTTATTAAATAACAAGTTTAAGTATATAGGTGTACTTGATTTTCAAATTTGACTATTGTGCAAATATTACGATATTGAAATTATGCGCTATGGATTTCGTTTTATTCTATTGTTATATTGTATAAATTTATTCATTAGGTAATTTTTAAGCAGGGAAGCATCGATAGGTAAGCAATAATTATCAAGCCCAAAAGACCACTTTTATGAGCTTCAAGTTTGCATCATTGAAATGCTACGAAATTTTTTTAATTTCCAATATCATACAAAATCCACTTTTAATTCAATCAGTACATCAAATATGATCCTAGAACAGATAAAAAAGATAATTAGGACCCATCGACATACTTTAACTCTTAATAGCACAGCCCCTAGGGGATAAAATAAGTAAAAAATTATAGCTCCTGTACGTTTGTTACACTGTACTGTTACTACAAACGATAATCTGAAAAAATTTTGTGCAATCTAAAACGTACAGAAGTATATATATATATATATATATATATATTTTACGTATTTCAGACCGATTTCGGACCAGGGGGTCCTAGTCTTTTGGTGTTGCCAATTTCTTTACACTCCCTTTTCGTCACCAAAAACGATCATCCGGAAAATTTTTTTATGAAATCCTAAACGTACGGGAACTACAATTCTTTTGCTTATTTTATCCCCCAGGGGGTTAAAGTATCTCGATGGGTTCTAATTTGATGTACAGTCGGAGTGAATTAAAAGTAGATTTATATGATTTAGGAAATTTTGAAAATTTTGTTGCATTTCAACGATGCTCATCCACTTTTTTAAAGAAACTATTGTACTAAAGAGATTACAGAATTAGTATATCTATATAAATAGTTTAAGAATCTATAATTACATACAAAAGATCATCAAAGCATCATATCATAAGTGTACAGACAATTTAGTAAAACGATGTAAGTACTGAATTATGACGATTGTTTGTGAATTCTGGCTATGATTTGTTTTAGCTATATAATTGGATACTAATTTTAGACTCACATTGATGCGTAGTTTTTGGTATAACTAAAGCTACGGCCAAGTCGCAAAAGAATTTTTGGGAAAAAATTATGAAAATACGTGCGCGAACGTTTCTTAAATGTTATTTTAATGTTATTTCATAAAGGTTGAAATAGGTAAGTATACTGTCTGGTGATAAAAAACAATTATGTATTTTAACTTTGGTTTTAAAAGGTGCAATAAGTTTTACATAAACTTATCGTATATTTCCCGCTTAATGCGTACGACATGCATACGTGATAGGTATGTATGTATGCATGCCTTTGTAGTGGAATTTTTTTTATTACAAAATATCGGGTTTGATGAAACATTTATGTGTATATAATAATTAACAGTTCCCAACTATTTCCAAAATACTAAGTATAATAGTTAAAAATAAACATAAAAGGTAAATCTACATTTATGATTTTTACACGCTTTTAAATAAAATTTATTCTGTTGTGTAGCTGCATTTTATAACGTATATAAATATATTCTTTGATTTTAATACATAGATAAATATAAATTACCCAATGGCACAAAAGGATTCTCCTTCAATTTACGTCCTATTTTTGCAGCCGATGTTTCGTAGGACATAACCCCATCCATATCCTCTTCCAATTTTACCCAATCCAAACCTGTCGGCTTTTGGATGTCTCCCATTTTCAATTTGAATTTATTAACTATTCACAAATAAAATAACTTTTGAACTATTTAATTGGGATTTTTCAATAATATCAAGTTTACTGTTTTTCTTTCTCTCTGCTAATCAGCCGACGAAAATTCATTCGGCAAGCGACAACTGCGCGATACGACACCTCTCAAATATAAAACAAAAATTAAGAAAACCAAGTTAGGTTAGGTAGAAATTCGAATGCGCAAACTCCACTTTCATAGCTATAAGCATTCGAATTTTATATTTGTATGTTAAATATACAATACTATATAAAAAATAAAATTTTCTATCGTATTTACATAAACCTAGGTACCTATATTTATATAAAGTAAAACATTTCATAACATTTGACATTTCTCGTCTCCACTAGAAGTTGATTTTATAATAGTAATATCAACGTTGTATCGTTGGTACTTAGTATCTGATCTAGCATTCATCCCATTTTTGACTTATCCTCTAAGCAAAATACACTAAATACACATGTACACGAGAAACTTTATTTGCAAAAAAAGCATAAGATTATTTAAAGATAAAAAATCCCAAGTACCCGTAAAACATTTTTTAAATTTAAATATCACGGATAAACTATTTAGGTTATACCAGTGATATAAGCTGGGTGCATGAAGACAAGTGGCGCCTTTTTGCATGTCATACTTAACACGTGAATTATATAATATATATATATATATAGTAATTATATACTATATACTATATACTATATATATAGTAATATGTATCCAATAGACACGTTGTTAAAAGCATTCTGCCCAGTTTAAACATTCTTTATGATACCCCTTTCTTAAACAATACCTTTTAGTACTTTAGAAACCTATAAAATCACTTAAGAATTCTTGCTGGGTAGATATATTAATTCCACAATTCCTACGATCTTATAAATTTTGCTGCACTTGCACCCAATTTATAATACATTATGTTCAGTAAAATAAATATTCTAATTTCTACATTACCCTATTTCTATAACTCACTTCGTGTTTTTCATGTTATTGCAAATATCAAATGACTTTCTAAGCTATTAAAACATTCTCAGAAATATTCAATCAATCAAAAATTATTACTCATAAGACCATATTGAATTAAATACAACACCTATAACTGAAAAATATTATAGGAGCAGAAATTGGGACATTCACCTTACTGTTCCCTAAAGGCTCTAAATTTTTTTGATACAGAAAAAATCCATGTTAATTGACATTGGTACAAATTTTTCTCCATGAAAATTATTTTTCAGAATAATTTTTTTAGTATAATATTCAAAAACAAACAAAATTAATTATATTTCAATGAAGGGATAGGTAAATTAGAAAATTTTTCTACCAGTGGTAATTTAGTTTATTTTTGTTTGTTACTCTGTACATTTTCGAGTAACATATATATGTGCAATACACTTTTGTTCTGGATTATGCACACAGCAGAAAACAAAGACACAGTTACTATAAAACGTAGATTTAAACATGTTTCCGCCAAAATTTTCTTTAGGACAAATATCAAATCTTTTCATGTTTATATATATTTGAATAAAAATTGTGAGGACAGATAATTAACACTGTGTTACGAGATATTGGAATGAATACTGCAATGTATTAATGGTCCATACGCCTCAATTTGCCTTCGACAACAAAACGGTGCTCGTCAAAAGGTTTGTACTTTAAGGTTTCATTAAAAAAAAAAAAAGAACCTAATTCTGAAGTTATTGCAACTTTATTGCAAAGTTAAGAAACCCTTAAAAAAAGCTTATTCAAGATTCATTACCAAATGCAAATTAGATTTTATATTTAAAGCTCTTCAAATAAGTTGGACGGCAATGTGGAATACTTTATCCACTTTACCGAGCATCGTTTAATCATTGAAAATACGGATATTTCAATCGGCTATGATTTTATCACTAATCATTTGAGAGAAAACCTTAAGGCTTTTTAGAACCAATAAGTCCTAATCATATAAGACAATCTAAGAATCATAAATTAAAAAATGTCATAAATCAGAGTAAGCACAACAACTGGCATACTCAAACGCACGAACCACTTTTAAGGACAGTTTTTCTAATCACAGTTCAAGACGAATAGTTAAATCTAGGTCCCCAAGCATTCGGCTTTTGCTCAGTATTGTGATCAATGCCTAAATTAGAAAATCAACTATAATTATTGTATCCACTACTCCTGTTGTTATCGAATCGCTTGTGTGTGCCAGAAAAAGTGTTTTCCCTTCCTCGACCACCGGAGTAACCCCATCGGTCTGAAAAATAATGAATCCAAATTAATTAAATTCATACATAAATCTAGTTAATTTTATTTATAACAGAACCAAAAAGATACTAACTTCGTCCTCCGAAATTGTTTCCTCCCTTTGACGCTAACTCGGAGAGTTTGGGGTTAACAATTTGGTTGGCTTCCCTAAGGACGTTAATGAGGTCTTTAGCTTGACGTCCATTTTGTGGTGTGAAAAAGGCATAGCTGGTGCCAGAACTTTGACTGCGACCTGTTCTGCCTATTCGGTGTATGTAGTCTTCAGATGATGATGGATAATCAAAGTTTATGACGTATTTAACATCATCAACGTCTAGAAAGAAAAATACATCAGTGAAAATGTTTATTTAACAAATTTATTAATTTTTAATTAAATTGTTTTTACTTTTCATTCATGTTCATACATTAATGTATTTTATATGCAGCCCATTAAAAATTAAGAATAAAATAATAGTTAATAACCTATTACCTGGCTATAAAAAAATTAATAAAAAAATAAATAAAGAAAAAACCGTGTACCGATAAAATAAAAACCAATTGAAATTGATTAATGGTATAAGTAGCTGCATCATGAAATAAAAATACAAACCATGAATGTCGAACAATGCATTTTATGGGAGCACTCCTGAATGCAAGTTCATATTTTGTAAGATCTTGTGCCTACACATTCCCATTGAGTAGCGATAATAGCTAAATCAAATGATTGTTGTCTCGCACAGGTTGAGAGCATTGGCTATGGAGGTGTAGTAGTTACGCAAAACCAGAAGCCAACGTTCCAAGGCGATATTACCTGAGCACCACCTCTACTATCTTTTTACATTTATTTTTTTTTTTAAACTTGTGGTACACAGGCTGTACACAGAGGCACATATAGTACACAATTTGCACCTCAAAGAGTGCTTGCGTGTACTTTTGTCTATATATCGCTTTTATATATAGTCTTATCAAGAGCACAGACAGTGAGTGAGCCATGGTATTTTTCATGTTGTTCATCAATTGCTTTCTCATCGCACACTCATCATAATCTGTGCACAATGTGCCTCTGAAACAAAAGACAACCAGACTGATTAAAATAAATTATAAGATGCCCACACGCTTAACTTTTTTTATAGTGTAGACTATTTCAAGGCTCCTTCCGTATTTAAAATCTATTCTCAATCTTATTTGCACAAGCTATGTTTATGTCATGGACTTTCCACATCCTGTAGCTTGCATGTTATTCACGAAGTCGACTATTTCTTAGAAATGAATGTGTAACACATTTCATGTAATATAAGAAATAGATAATTAATAAATAAATGCTATTAACTTCAAATTTTTCTTCCTATTGTACTATAATTATGGTAATTGTATTAGAAAGTTAATAAAAAAAAATTAAAAATAATAGACTAATAATTGAAGTGTTTAACCACACTAAGTTCTTGTGCTAAGCTTGAGAAAATTATGACAACAAATACGAACATAGAGAATTTTAAGTTTAATGTACAATTTAAATTCAGCATGGACTTGATGGGTTTCTGTCGTTTTTCTATCTTTTTTGAAATTTAATGGATAAAAAAAAATTTATTATACAAGAACTCAACGACGTAAACCTACCAGTTAGACCAACCAAAATGGCAATAATTCTATTAACTCTGGAGTGAGGCATCACTTCATATAACCAGTCTGTGCTACATCGCCACCCACCCCGACTATCTTCCCTAGCATTTCCCAATCATTTCACATGACATTTACTTTTTAACTAAAAGGAATTTCACTTACCCAATCCACGAGCAGCAACGTCAGTTGCTACCAATATCGACCCTTTCTTATTCCTAAATTCTGTAAAATAAAAAAAAATTAAAATTAATAAATGTATGCTTTACAAGAAATGCTTCATATGAAACATTTTCTGCAATAAAGAATAGAAATTTTAATTCTGCTTACCTCTAAGAACATAATCGCGTTCTTGCTGTGATTTGTCACCATGCATGCATACTGCGGGCCAGCCATACCTCCTGATATTCCTTGTGATATTTTCTACCTTCTTCTTTGTTTCTACGAATATGATAGTCTTGCCACCATCATCGTTCACGTTTCCAATTTCTTGGAGCAACGTTCCCAACCTGTAAAGTACCAAAAATGTTTAATTATTATCTTTGTTAAAAATATATAAAATTTCTCTATTAATTTTAAGTTAATCAGTTCTTCTTAGAGGTACAATATAGTAAAAATCACAACCTATCATAAAATTGTATCATCACACTAAAAAAATTAAAAAACTATTATATTTTATAATAAATTACTCACTTTGTTTCCTTTTCGTGTTCTTGACAAACGTCAATGATTTGAAGAATGTTGTGGTTAGCCGCAAGTTGTAGAGAGCCAATGTTTAATTGAGTATAATCAACAAGGTATTCTTCTGCAAGATTTCTAACTTCCTTTGGCCATGTAGCAGACCACATAAGAACTTGTCTGTCTGGCCTGATTTGTTCTATGATCTTACGAATTTGTGGTTCAAAGCCCATGTCCAACATTCTGTCAGCTTCATCCAGAACTAAGTAAGTACATCTGCGCAAGTTGGTGGTTCCTCGTTCCAAGAAATCTATCAGTCTTCCGGGTGTTGCGATGACGATTTCGACGCCACGTTCCAAGTCGCGAGCCTGTCCACCCTTGGGTGCACCACCAAAAATGCAAGTATTTCTTACATAAGATAAAGATCCAAAATCAGATGCAACTGTCTGAATTTGCTGAGCCAATTCTCTAGTTGGGGCAAGAATTAGAGCAATAGGGCCATCGCCACGGTTGAGTGGTTGCTGGCTGTTGATGTGAACAATCGCTGGCAAGATGTATGCAAGAGTTTTTCCAGAACCAGTCTGGGCAATTCCAACCATGTTCCTGCCAGACATAGCAATTGGCCAGCCTTGAGATTGAATCGCTGTTGGTTCAGTATATCCCTGTTTCTTAATACCTGAAATAGAA
Organism: Megastigmus dorsalis; assembly: GCA_900490025.1. Classification (NCBI taxonomy): domain Eukaryota; kingdom Metazoa; phylum Arthropoda; class Insecta; order Hymenoptera; family Megastigmidae; genus Megastigmus; species Megastigmus dorsalis. The sequence goes on from UELU01010044.1 coordinate 28,484, forward strand.
TCATTTAATTAACTAATGCTTTCTCAAAAAACATTCAAATTTAATACAAAAAATATACTTGATATACAAAAGAAACAAAAATTACCTTGCATGACGTAATCTGGAAAATTTCCTTCTTCAAAGTGTTGGATCGGGTTGGGCAGTTTATCTCCCTTTAAGGTGATCTTGTGCATCTCCCTGAACTCGTTGACCTCGCGGGGATGACGATTGGAGACATCAGGATGGGGCACATAGAAGTCTTTCTTGAATGGCCGAAGGCTCTCATAGTCCCAGTTGGGCTTCCTTAAATTATTTCCGGCGTTGTTGCTATTGTTCTGAGGTCTCTGACCCATACGGGCTCCACCACGGCTGCCACCCATGCCACCACCACCTACTCCACCTCGACCTCCACTACCGCCACCACCGAACCGTGAGCCACCACCGCCGCTGCCAAAGCCGCGTTGGCCACCAGCGCCTCCCGATCCGCGGTTCTGATTTCCACCACCGCTACCGCCGTTACGATAACCACCAGCGGATGAATTTCCGTAAGTCCTGCAAAATAAAGAAATATAATTTAATAATTACTATATTGATTCGTTAAAATAAATAAAATAAAAAGGATGACATTAACCCTTTTGCCACAGCCATCAGACTTCGCGTTGCTACTACTTTTCGTACTGTGCTACAGATGCTCACAAGATTCCTAATAATTTTTACAACTTATACTTTGTACATTATTAACAATCATTATTTTTATAATTTAAACGTCCAATACTCCAAAAAACGTTAAATTACGATAGTTTATAATTTTTTTCAATGTAGAAAATACAAATTGCAGTTTTTTTCAATACCAATAAATAAAATAATTATTATATTAAAATAATTTACTATTTTTTTTCTATGAATCCCAGATGACTCATTTTAAATAGAATATATTTTAGAATTTCATATAGGTGAGGTATAATTGAGAGCAAAGATATTGTAAAGAAAAATTCATTGTGCACATGCGCCCGTGTATGACGCCATTTCATAAGATTTTATTACCTTATACCGCATCCATCTATTAAAAAAAAACTGCGTATTTTCTATCCCGCATCAGATTTTTAAATAAGAAAATTTTATTTCACTAAATATTAAACTTAAAGCTTTTATTAGTGTTTTATAAAGTTTCTTCATTAAAATTCATTGCAATTATTTATATTATATTAAATTTGTCGTGAGCATTGAGAATAAAGGATCCAGACATTAAAACGTGTGGACACCGAAGGCAAATGCTCACTCATTTTCTATTCCTCCTACAAGCATTCATGCCCCATCGATGAACAAAATGGAGTCATGCCAAAATAGGAGGTTTCTCGCAGACGCGCAGTACAGGTCAATTTATAAGAGTTAAAGTATCATGAATTTATTTCTACAAAATGACAATTACACCAAAAAATCGCAATAAACCCGAGGAATATTTTAGTTCGTAATCTCGATCGATACAACGCATTACTTAAGTATTACCGTTAATATCACAGAAGTAAATTTCTGAAGTCCAACAAATGGCCGCCACGAGCTTGGCTACCGACATTGTTTGACGCAACGCGGACAAAGCGACTCGAATAAATTCACCATCGATATTGAAAATCAACCGAAAAACGGTACAAAAAATATACTTTTATCTTATAGAATATTTTAAAAATGTTGTCATTTTACTCACATGATTAGAGTTTAAGCTTGGTGCTTTTCTGTCCCCTTCAAAGATGTTTCCAAATGTATTGAAATTAGCAAGTTGACTTGAATTGTCAGCGGCAAAGATCTCTGCAATTATAAAGAGCAAACAAGTTAGAAAACAGTTGGCTAACTCCAAATTGACATAGGTAACGTGAAGATGGATACAGGATAGACGACGAAAAACGTCAGTCAGGACATTGGTGGAAATCGGGCACAATTTTACGGAGCAACCTAAAGTAGGACTTACCCGTGCCGTGACTGGGGACGGAAAGAACAGGAAGAGAGAGTTCAGCTACGAGGTCGATGAGAGAAGGTAAGACTACGAGCGTCAAGCGAAGCTCTCGTCGCCAATCGGAGCAGCTCGAGCTGTATCACGTGATTGCTACCTGACTTGACGACAAAACGCCCCCTCTACACTTGATCGTTTGCTTAAATATATTTGCTAACGCTCAAATTAAATAAACAAATGAATTCTAATTAACAATTATGTTTTTTCATTATTGAAATTTCAAATACATTTTCAGTTAAAATTGATACTCACTGGCAATACCAAAAGTTAGCGTGGAATAATTTTCTAGAATAAAAGGGGCGGGAAGAAGCAAGTGCAAGCAAGCATGCGCGATTTTAATGATTTTCTTCCCGTCTCTCTCTTTCCCGGATGAGCGGAAGGAACTACTCCGGATACTTGGCAACACAATAATAGAATTTTGCAGTTTCTTTTTTAATATTTTCCGTCCTCTTAAAGCCATAAAATAGTTCTTAATATTTGGATATTTTCCTTACTAAAGGTAAAGTTTTTCAATTTCTCACAGCTGCGTCATGGGGTTTTCCACAGCTCTGTGATCAAGCGAGTACTATCGTCACTTCCGGCTTCAACAAGACGATGTACAATATATCTAGCACGCATTCGATCTCGGCTTGGAGAGACGTCCCCGAGTTTCTCTGTCTTTTTCTAGTTGAAGGTGAAGAACACAGACAGAGCGATAAAAGATAGGTATACAGTTATGATGTCCATGAACTGACGCTCAAGCGCATGCGCTGTGTGCTTTGCGTCTGCTACAATATAGTTCAGCTAATACAGCACATGCAAATAGCATAGACAATATACTTACTATCTTCGCAATGCAGGGGAAGCGATGGCTTTTCGCAATCGATAAACTGCAGAAAAATTAAATATTTAAAGATATATAATAGGTTACGACAACCATCTAAAATCATGAAGGAAAAAGAAGACAGAATTTATCCTACAACTTTTGCGTTGATAGAATGTCAAAAAAATAGTACTCGTAATCAATAAGATTTAATATGAAATTGCGCAATACGTTCTAAAACGTTTTTACTTTAAAGCTGAAAATGTTTTGCCGCATGACAAGATGTACACAATCCAATTACATAGACAGTTGGATTTCAAATATTTCATTTGCATGGATGCCATTTTCTCTAATTTTTAACGAAATTAAAATAAGCTTTCTATATTAGTACTATGTAATTCATACTAAAATTTCATAACACAAATTAAAAACTGTATTAGTACCCTTAACTTCTAATTTAATATTTACAATTGTTTAGTATAAAAAAATAATGAGCTAATTCATGTGAGTTGAACAGTTTTTTAAATAAATCAAACGACCATTTCAATAAAAATAAACATACATAATTTTATATCATACAAATAATAATATATAAAAATAGAGGATATTAAGGACAATAGGAGGATATTATGTACAAGTCATATTGTTAACTCGGGCTTTAGAATTGAGGTTTTTCATGCAGGATGAAAATGCACAAACCAGGTCTGCACTCAGGAAATGTTATTTTCCTCTGCAGGATTACTCTAGGAATAAATAAATAAATCAATAAATGAATAAGTAAATAAATAAATACCAAACGATGCTAACAAGAAAAGTATATAACGTTTTTAAAAAAAAAAGAATAATGACTCAATTATTTGATAATTTTTTATTTATTTACACGTTTCTACGATATCGATCCGTTTTCAACTGTAAAAGAAAAATTTTATGTTTTTAGTCCAAACTTTTACAGAAGCCCTAAATAAATATATTCGAATTTAAAAGTCATAAAATTTCGGTGTAGAAACATTATAACAGAAATATCGTTAGTTAAATAATTATTTTACAATGTTTTATTTCTTTTAATGTATTAAGGATGTACAAGCGATTCTCATTGAAAAATAAATTTACAACTTTGAGAGTTAAAATTTGATGAGTATTTAGTAGTACATCTATTTGAAGTATTCCAAAAAAAAAAGAATGCATTCACCGGCTAGATACTGAGAAAACAGCTTCTGAAGTTGACAGTTTGGATGCTCAAATACATAGGACTTTATGGCAGAGAAGATTCATGCGTGATTTCTTACTTTTTTTGGTACTGAATAATTCAACTTTAGAGAATTGAAAACCATTTAAAAGAAACTAGAACCCTTATAGAATATAACGATATGTTTATAATATGTTTATAATATGTTACTTCAGAAGCTGTTTTTTCAGTATCTAGACGGTGAATGCATTCTTTTTTTTTGGAATAGTTCAAATAGATGTACTACTAAATACTCATCAAATTTCAACTCTCAAAGCTGGAAAGGAGGATGCCCACGAAGTTGTATTAAAAAAAGGAACGTAGTGTAATGTACAAAACTGGTGTTTTTGATTAGGGCTTGACAAAATATGAAATTAAAAAAAAATTAACCTGGGGAAATGAAGGGATCATTGACAAAAATTAGGGTGAAGTTTACTGAAATAAGTGGAAAAATCAAAATTTCGTGCGGCAATCAGTAGTAAAAAGTGAAAAAAAAATTACTTTCAAAATGTTTTCCCACTTGTATACGGTGAAATTCGCATGTGAATCTTTAAGTTTACATACATTCTTCATCTTTTTAGTAGTTTCATGCGTTCCATATTGATATTTCTTGGGGGCAGCCGTGGGCATCCTCCTTTATTTTTCATTGAGAATCGCTTGTACATCCTTAAAAAAATCTACTGACATCAATACGATACATGCTCACAATTTTTAAAACAAAAATGGACATTTAAGAAGATACATTGTTAATTTAACAAATATTTAAAATTTTAATATTTGTACATTAAGTATATATTTTTATTTTTTTTTTTAAATGCAATTTACTGCTTATAAATGTACATGTAATGTTAAATTGTTTGAAATATTTACATAAAAACGTATTCAGTATGACACTCATCAATATTATGCTGAGGCGATTAATAATTGTACTAAAAATGTCCAATAATAAATCAACACATCGGTACCTAGCAGTCTGCAGTAGAAATAATAAAATTAAGTACTTTCTATAAAAAAGAGGAAAAGACGATAATAATGAATATAATTTGTAATGAAACAAAATGAACTAATTAAAATATTTATTATTTTGTAATAAAACTAAAAATGTTTGGTTATTTTCACGAGCATGTTTTATTGAAGTTATTAAAAAATACGTTAGGTAAAATTGGAAATGTGGGATGGTGGGTTAATAAAGAATATACAATATATTTAAATTGCAATGTATTTATTATTTTATTTTCTATTCATAATACTGTATAACATACAAGAAATGCACTTTAGTGAAACCTACAGAAGAAGAGAATCTGAATGTCGAACAGTATCTTATGTTCTTATCATTTTGTTGCCGAACCATTTTTTCCTTCCTGCGGTCTTTAACGTTAAATTTTTCTTTAACTTTATTTAATTAGAAATTACAATTTATAATAAATGAGTTTGCCTCCGCTCGCTTCCATTTAAAATCCCCAAACTTAATCTTTTTTCATTCTTTCCAATATTTTTTTTAAATCGTTTAAGAAACCTTTCTTGTATCAACTCACAAAACAAAAAGAAAGTGTTGATGTCGATTAATCGCGTTAACGAGCAACCAGTTTTAACTCCGGGCATAAAAAAATTTCTCGTTGCTACGATGTACTTTTGAACTTAATTATGTATTTTTTTTTTACTTTTAGCCCCCTATATTTCTTCCTCTCCCCTATAAGTTTACGAGAAACATATTCGATGAAGTACAGTCACTGTCGCATCAAGTACAACTTTTTGTTACTTCTTCACATTTTTTATTATTTTCATATTTCATTCTAACGAATGTCATGGTCAAAAAATAAATACTCTTTACGATTCACGTTCTTATTTCTGTCTTTACCTTTGTTCATCTCATTCTCTTTCAAGTGTAAAAAGTAAATACGCGTCAAAGGGGAGCAATAAATCGTTCTCTTTTTTTTAATTCTTACTACGCTTTCTTAGCACTTTCTCCACCATTCCATTATTTTATGTTTTTGCTCGCATTTTTTCTCTATTTATTAAACTAGTATCAAATATAAAAACATATATTATGGGCCCGTCAAGTCTGCTCGATTTACACGATATAATACCTCTTTTCTCTCTCTCTTTCTCTCTCTTCATTTAATTCTCGTTTACATATATTCGTAATATCACGTTTTTTAACAACAGTTTGATTGTATTGAGCAAAGCAACGGCTGCTCAAGAAAAATTATAACAAAGGCCTCTCTTTAGAAAAACACCCTAATCTCGACCCCCTACCCCACTTTGTTTTATTTTAATAAGCATTTTTTCACCTCTATTTATTAATACCCCCACTAAAAGGTCCTTCGCTTGTTATTGGAAAAACAAACGTCACTGTTGTTACGTTTACAAGCTCATTAAAACTTTTTAATTGTAATTAAAGAAGTAAGTAATTTAAGCACTCGATTGTTGATATGAATTACAGAAAAGCTATCGATAATTTTGAAGTAATTTGGAATAGTAATTAAATCGCAATTGTAAATAGGGTGACGCATTTCAGAAAATAGTACAGAAGTTACAAGGGGTAATGTGAAAGTTGGGAATAAAAGAAAATGAGATAGAGGCTCGTTCAAATACAGCCAACAGGTACATCATTATATAATATTATACGAGGAAGGGGGAAATCATACACCTTAAGGTCGCTGCGAGGCTCAAGAGGATATCCATTAGAAGAATATAAATTTTGACTAGAATCTGGCGTGTCGTCCTCCATCTTATACAAAATAAAAATGGGTAACGTTGTGCAAAGAATTTTTCCATTGCGATTTAAACACAGTTTTACTGTTATTATATAGCAAAGGATACACTCGTTCCTATATGCATCCCGGTGGACGAATAGTCTTTATCCGTAAATATTTTATGTTTTAAAAGTATGGGAAAAAAAACAAGAAATAGCCGGTCTGCTAATATAACGTAACGGAAGATTAAAAAGGAAAATTTCTTTTCATTAACTTTGTTAACTTTCCGCAAGATAAATAGTCTTTTGTAAAAAAAAAGGAAAAAGTAAAATAAAATACATATGCTTCGTTTAATACCCCGACAATGCGTAGAGTTGACAGAATATGAATATCAGTCTTATCCACGCTCAGGAAGCAGAAGAAAAATTAACGGAAAAAATTAGTGTGATTGATGCGCATTCGTATTATAACAGAGCTTAGATTTAATCTAAATAAAAATTGAAAACACAAAGTAGCAGTTCATTAACTAGATGCGAAATCGCTGGCTCCGTTAATCACAGGACGAATACAAAATATACTGTAGCTACACAACATTGGCGAATCGATCGTGTTTGCATATCGCGTTTACATAATCGCTGTAGGAAGAAGTGAGTAGCTCCCTTTGGAATTTGATCTGAATAGAAATCGAGAATGACAGTTTTTAATGTGTACGTGTATATATATATATATGTACACTGAAATAGAAATTTTGTAAAAAGTTGCAATTTTTTTTCGTAAGTTCACACATTTACTTGTAACAATTTCGATTACTAACATGACAAAATTTTTGTAATAACTGACAACCAAATAATATTTTTCAGTATCCAGTGTAAAACATTAATTTCGTTTAGAAAGTCAAGTAAAAAAAAACTTTAAAAAATTGAATCTCCATTATAAGAATAATGAAATCACAAAACCAGAACAATTAAGATAAAGCATGAACTTTTTACAAAATTGTCACAGACAGTGAAGGGGCTAAATTGTATGCGTGTAACTGTGTTTGTATCTGCCGTAGTGTCCGTCATCCGTACGAGAAAGGTAGGAGTTTGAACAGTACCAATTTGAATGCCACACACGACAATCAATTTGGTCAAAGGAAGTATATATTTTTTCATACATGTACGTCGACATTGTTTTGTTATTCCTCTACTAATAATAGCTTTTGATTAATTCATTGATCGTTCGTTATTTACTCATTAATCGCGATCGAACGGTACACATTAAAAAAACTAGAACAAAACGAACTGTTAAAAAAAAGTAGAAATAGAACTCGCCTCAAACTCGTAAAAAATATATGCCCTCTTTTAACCTGTTCTCGCTATAATTACGTATCGGTAGACAAACTGCGAGTCCGTTAAAAAAAAAAAACAAGAAAATTCGTACAAAACAAGCATTGCAATAAAGTCAAGGGGAACAAAATTGAAATAAACTCGCACTAATCTTGACTATTTTCACTAACGACCAAAAGTAAAAGAAAAACGGCACGACTAGCACGCTTCCTTCCTTTTTCTCATTAAGAATTCAACTCCGTCGCGGACGGGTTCGGCCAAATTGGTTTGTTTCGCAACCTTTTCGTTAACCTTCCCTTTATAAAATATAATAAATACAATGTACAAATCTTAGAATTCGTTTATTTAAACGTACATACGGTTATGCAAACGTGTGTATACGCGCTAGAACGTCTTATCTGTGCACGAATTGGCGAGAGAAATTCAGTCTTCCTTAGTTTCATCAATATTTTTTTGTTTTTAACTTGAGTTACGTCTGCGCGCGACTTTAGAATTCATTCGTATATTTTATTTAAGCTTTAGATTTGTTTTTTGTTTGTCTCTTTGTCGATCGCCGAAGGAGACTATTATATCTTTAATTACAATAATGCTTAGTATCTTTTAGATTCGCGCCATTTTCGATTAAACCGTTTGTAACAACAAAACGTTTATTTGCGTACGCGATTATCACAGCGTCTCAGCGTGTTATTAGTTAATTCTTGTTACAACGCCTTTTGTTTATTTTTAGTTCTCGTTTCACTAAGGTTACAAAAAGAGAAAGGAAAAAGACATAAATCAACGATTAATAAGAAAGTTGAGCGCGCGATTATACTCTCTTTTCGTTTACTCGTCATCTCGTCTAAGTTTTCGACACTCGTGTTTGTATTTACTTCGTTTGTAAACGGCATACTGCTTTGTTTTAAAAAATTTTTTTTTAATATATTTATCATAATATCACCGGCGCCTGTATACGTAACACGCGTTATACTATACATTTTTTATATATACCCTAGAAACGACTCGTTCGTTTTTAAGTATGTCGATTTGTTAACCGGCCCGTGGGTTCACTTTAAGCGCAACACGCGGATTCGAAGAAAAATCGCTTTAACATAAACATTGGATTTTTGGTTAATAAACGTTTGTTATACGTGCCCGTTTTTTTAGTCGTCAACGTACAGAACTTCGGAGAAGATATAATACATTGCTTTTCGCACTTTCGGTTTCTGTTTTTATTTTCAGTACGGGTGCGATCACATCGTAAATCGAGGTTTTCAATTAGCATTGTTATCTATAAGCGAAAGTACGCCTATCTTTCTCATCAGTTAGCGACACGTATCGTTTATCTTTTGGAGCATAGTTTTAAAAAATAGTAGTTTAAAAAACCTTCCTGTGCGTAACACATATTTCCCGTATTTATAATATAGTTTCTTCCAGCTGATTTCTGTGTAAGCATAATGGTTTATTAAACAAATGTAAAGTGATGATTGCAGTAAATGATGTGTAATGTATTTTTACTCGGCACCTTTTAGATTTGGCTAGTCAAGTAAAATCTATGTTTTTTGCGGTTGAGCTACAAAATAATTTTTTTTTTACTCGAATAGATTAAAACCCTGCTAATATCCAATGCTCCAATTTTCGTGGGAATGAGAAAAATAGAAATTACACCCGAGAAATGTTACACAAAGTTTTCTCCGAATCGCGTACGGTCGCATAAATGTTCAGATTAAATAAAAAAATTACACCCTTTTTTCTTTTAACGACCGAAATTATTAACAATCTCCTTTTTCCAACTACATAGATTAATTTTTTTAAACTGTGTAAGTGTATTTTCATCTTAAGTTCGTGAAAAATTGACTTCCACATTACCTCAGACCTATAAATACGTTATTCATTATTTAAAATAAAAAAAAAAAATGAAAAACGAAACGGGCGAACAGATAAACAACAATAAGAATCGATTCTAGTCGAGAGATGGGACGGAAGATTGTTGTCCCTCTGAGAAAAGTAAAAGAACAAGAGAAATACTAACAGATCACGTAAACATCACACAATCGCTGGGTTCTCGACGCGCGGATACTTATCATAAATATACACGAGATGCAAGATTTTACATGAATATACAGCGGAGGACCTCGCGTCACTATATAGCCTCGTCGTCGGATATATTCTCGCCCCAGCGTGTTTTATCACAATTATTTTTCAAACTTTTGTGATTTCACCCTTGGCGAAAAATATCTCGGTTGTTCTTACGATACATATATAAATTGTCGCTAAATTATGCCTCGGTCAAAGAGAGAGGAACGAGATAGGCGCGAAAGATTTCTCTTCCAACTTTATATCATTTACTTCTTTTTTTGCAGTAATTCTTCAAAATCCATTATCCTGGATCTATAATAATCGTGTATTTCGTAGAGCGAATTCGATTGGCCTTTTACATTTTGCTTACATTTTTTTTCGTGTTTGTTTACCCTTCGCCTTGTACACAGTTAAAGCATAATATAGCACACGATATATCAATCTTCGAGAGACAAGTATAACACATGATATGACGCATTTATGTCGTGTATTCGTAACTTCCTTTTACAATTTTTAAATCCTTTTATTTTTTTTTATTTCGTTTCATTCATTGTGTACCGCCAACATACGCCCTTGCGCAACTTTCGCTGCTTGCGTTTTATCTTTTATTTTACCTTACTTTTTTTTTCGATGAAACCGACGAGACGTAACATTCTCACCCTATGCTTATTTACGAACGCGATGCACGATATAAATAGCGGGCTATTTTATTTCTTCTTCTTCTTCGTTTGTTTATTTTTTTTCTTTAAACTTTTTAATAACGCTACATCATACATATCACAGAACTACGCGCGTAACCGCCCATCGCGACATTTCACCCGACGACACTCATTTTGCGCTCGCGACCTTTTCCTTTGTTTTTTTTTTTTTTTTTGTCTAGCAGAGATCATCTTCTCCAGCAAATCTATCGCTGGTCATCGTTTAGATTCCGGATAAAAAACACTCCTCTTTCGTGTCGTGGAAAAGGAAAAACAAATAGCTAACTCGATTTCTGGTGCTGAGCTTATTAATCATAACGAAATCTTACGGTGTACACGAGTGTGTTCTACTTTCTCGGTCTATCTGGGTCGCCTTTTCCCCTTGCTAGGAACTTTCGATGCTAAATTTATCACACGAATTATGATTCGTCAGCATTTGCCACGCCGAGAAAATGATAAAACATCGCCAAGGGGAAATAGGAGAGTCACGTGCGTTCGTGTTTCTGCAATCCTGCAATCCAGGAAGAAAAGAGGCCAACGCGCGCGGCGCCGCCGGCAGAACTCGTCGTTCATCGATAAGGGGGGTGCACACGCAAATGTGCGAAAGCCTCCAGTTCATTATTTCATCTTCCGTTACTAGCCCCCGTTTTGCTTTTTTTTTATTTTCTCTCAGCTCCGTTGAGCATTTGAGTAAAAGAAAAATATATTTATATGTTATGTATATATCTCGAGAGGATATCGTCGATCAACACGGTGCGAGCGCGTCTGTTTCATTTTTTCTTTTATTTCTTCGATATTCTGTTATCTGTGCGTTTCTAGTTCGCGTAAAAGGGAGAAAGTTCAGAGAAATGTATAGCAGTATAACTCGGATACGATCATGGCGAAGAAGACAAGAGACGCGTCGATCGTTATTTAACATTATTTATACTGCGCATTCGTGTGTACATATATTAATATAAAAAAAAATATATATGAACGAGAGACTGGAGGCCCGCAAAAAAGCACTGAAGGAGCCGCACACGGATCGACGTAGGCTGTGTTGTGCTTCACTTTTTCTTACCCCACCTCTTATATTTCTTTTAAACTATACAAGCCCTGAATTCATTTGTTTTCTTTTTATATAAGTTATTAACTTTCTTCCCTTCGCTCGCTTTAGTTTTACTCCATTTCGCTTAGGGTGACTTATGTGAGAGTGAGACATCGCAAGACAAACGCGGAGCAATGCGCGGATTTTAAAAGATAAAACAAAAAGAATATTACAAGGACGAGATAAAGGTTGTTTAAACAACACATGGGCGTATAACAATGCGGGTGTATATATATTTATGTATAGATAGATATATATATATGACGAGTGTAAGAATTAAGACGCGTTCGGACGATTTGTGGTTGGCCTATATATCGATACATCGTTGACTTCGTTATTTACGTCACGCAAAATTAATTAATAAACATTTTTCGGATGAGAAATGAGAAAGTATGGACAATAACAGGGACGAAGTATTTAATAATAATAATATATATATTAAAAAAATAAGGAAAAACATTACCTACACACGAAATTAAAGAAACAGGTACACTTTTGCAGTTATTTTTCCTTTGAGATATAACATCATCTCTCGTATCGCAGATGCGCAATTATAACCGAAAGACGAAACCTCAAAATTCCCCGATTCGCTTAGGTCTGTTTTTTTTTAATTATTTCGTGACGAGGGCATGGACGTTACGCAAATACCTTACTCTTCGAACGTTTTCGTGAAATTACTCGTCGCAAAAGTAGCGAGTACTTTGATTCTTTAATCGTAATTCTTCATTATCTGACTACTTTATTACATTATTACTTTTTGTACGTTAAGTTAGTAATTATTTTTATCAAGTTTTAAAAAGATTCCGTTAAAAATTCTTAAGTACATTTCCAATTGTGTTCTGAAAAGTTTGCGATCAATAAATAATCAGTACTTTATTCAAAGTATTTCTAATTCAAATAACTATCAATTTTTTTATGCTTGTAATGGGCAATGATTAATCGCTGCTACTGCGACTAGCAATCGGAGAATAATTAGCGTCCGATCGTGTCGTGAACGAGACTGATCCCGCGTTTTTTCGCACTTTCTAGGTTTTGCTTCTCCCAGATAAAAAAAATCTCAAATAACAACGCTTTGTTCACTATTTAGTATCTTTTATCTCTCTCATTTTAACTATGTTTTTAAACAGCGTCGTTCGTTGGACTAACAATCGATTACTTGCAATACAAAAATAAGATACCGAGAGCTTCGCTCCAGTGAATGCACAGCCATATGTGACTACGCAACCAACTTTACTTCCTTCTCTTTCCCTTTCACCTTTCGCTCATTCTAAGGTTAATTATCTTTTTAATCACAAATTACGCCTGTTTGCATCGACCATCGCGCAAGAAAAATCTACTTTCTCACTATTCGCTCGGGACGTCCGTCTATTTATTAACTGCTTTTATTTTTACCTTGACGTCGGAGCAGCTCTGGAAGATTAAGAGATTCTCTCAGCTTCTCTTACTTAACTTTGTTTGTTGCAGAGCAAGCTTTCATTTTTAACTAACCGTTAAAACGCCGTTTTATTTTGCGCAGCATTTAATTTTTTTAGTTACACTTGTCATTTGTATTTATTATGTAAAGTAGAAGATCGAATCCCGCTCGAATGCGCTAATTCTTTTTTTAACGTTCGCATTATTTTCTTTCTTTATAAGTAGTAACTTTGTATTAATTTGTTTTATCATCGGAAGAAAAGTTGCTTCTCTTCTATGTTTGCGTGCACGTTAAAAATACGGACGCTCTTTACACTTTAATAGTAGGTAAATAACGCGAGGACCAAATGAGTTTCACTTTACTCATTCATCGAGCTGTGCTGGCGTTAGTTAATTTGTCCTAAATTCGATTTGTAATTAACTCTTTTATCGGAGAATTTCAAATTAAAAAACGAGTTCTTCGTGCGCTATTCTTTTATATCTCTCGTTTCATCGGTAAATATAAAGAGCGTCGTCTATTTTCTTCTTTGTTATACACTTGACAGATTATAAATAAATTATAAATTATTAATCCTATAACCCACACCCCCCTTCTATATGTTTCGTGCATTTCAGAAAAGCATACAGGTAGTATACATAGTTTTTATCGCAAGAGGATTACGCTATCAATTACCACAGAGATGACCAAAAATTGTGATTTACACTTTTGTGGTCATGACCAATATTTAATATTAATATTATAATATATATATATGCATATCGATATACCATCGCTAATTAGCTAAATCCCTACGTTCAAACTCGACTGGAATGTGCCTTGCGAGAAACGAATCTTTCGTTCGAATCAAAAGACGAGCACGTTTTATCTTTTATCGTAATTCTTGTTACTTTTCATTCAATTGCGACTCGATTACTTTCTCCGTTCTTTTGCTTCTACAATTTACAGGCTTCTTTTAAATATAGTTTTATTTCATCTTCTTGCAGTCAATGTAGGATTATTCTTAGTCGTGTTTTAGGGCGACAAACGATTTGAGCACCATTCCAGAAAAGTACGATAGTAAAGAACAAATTAAAAAAAAAGTAAAAATAAAGTAAGAGAAGAAATAAAAGTAACACGAGAACAAATAAATGAAATATTACGTTAAGAACACAAATCAATAATAGAGATATCTACCAACGTGGCAAAATTTTTATCCATCATTATTCAAACTATTTAATCAAAGTAATGATCGTTATTTAAATTTGGGTTCGCTTAATACAATTCTCGATCAAAAAAAAAAAAAAAATCAGTAAACATATACGTCCCTACATGACAGCGAACCCACCTTCTCTTCTCTTTTTGTAAAAAGAAAAAAAAATATCTTGCCTTCCCCACATTTCAAGAAATTGCCTGTTTAAGCAACACATCACTGCTGTACTGGAGTAGGTGGGTAAGGATAACCATAAGGCGGCACAGCTTGAAACTGGCCGTAGCTCATGGCCGACTGGTAGGCGCAGGGGTTAGCAGTCGTGGGTGGTGGTCTGTTCGTCTGGAAAAACTTGCTATTCACCAAACTCTGGATGCTAGAATCTGCTGCATGAGCGCTCGAGGGCATCATGAAGGCCTGCGGTATCGAGTACATGCTGCTGTTGCTGCTGCTGTTGCTGTTGTTGTTGCTGCTGTTGTTGCTGCCTATTTTGTTGTCCATTGCTGTAGCCATTCTGTCGGTTGTTGTATCGGTTACCTTGGTAGCCATTGCTGTTGTAGGTCGAGTAGCGTTGCTGCTGGTTGGTGTTGGATTGACCGTAGCCATTCTGAACCGAAGTGCTCGACTGGTATGCACTAGTGCCGTTTTGGTAGTTGTTGCTCTGTCTATGCTGCATCTGTTGCAGTTGTTGAGGTGACTGCTGCTGTGCCTGAGTCTGTTGGTGTACCGTCGGCTGCTGTTGAGATTGAAGGCCATTGGGCGAGGTCGATTGCTGCTGTTGTTGCTGCTGTTGCTGGTGGTGGTAGCTGTTCTGGTAGCTGTTCTGTCGGTTGCCTTGGTATCCATTTTGTTGGCGTGTCATTGGTCGACCACCCATCGGCTGTGACAACTTCTGGTTACTGAAGTGGTTTGGCCAGTTATTCTGGTTCGGGCTGCCGCGGTTGTTCCTTGGGCTGCCTCCGCCGATCTGATTTTCCTTCATATTGCCTGCGTTGCCGCGGCTGTGATTCCAACGTTGACGTCCCTTGCCGTACTGATTCCTCTGTGAATTTGCCATCTCGGCTAATTGCGGATTGACAGCCTGACCGGCTTCCTCGAGAACGGAAATGAGCTCCTTAGCTTGTCGCGCATTGTTGGGTGTAAAATACGCATAAGCTGTTCCGGCACTCTGACAACGACCAGTTCTGCCTATTCTGTGGATGTAGTCCTCGCTGCTATTGGGATAATCGAAGTTCACGACATACTTGACATCCTCGACGTCCAAGCCACGAGCCGCGACGTCAGTAGCTACTAAGATGGCTGTCTTTCCATTACGGAACTCTGATAGAACGTAGTCACGCTCGGGTTGTGATTTGTCGCCGTGGATAGCTATCGCGTGCCAGCCGTTGCGTTTGATGGCTTTGGTGATATCATCGACCTTCTTTTTCGTCTCAACGAAAATGATAGTTTTGTTTCCACGCTCGCATCCAATCTCTCTCAACAAAACCGATAGTTTGTTCTCTTTCTCGTGTTCCTGGCAGATTTCGACTACCTGACGGATGTTGTGATTGGCAGCTAGAGTCAACGAGCCGATATTGATCTGAATGTAGTCGCTGAGGAAATCCTCCGCCAAGGCCTGTACCTCTTTCGGCCACGTTGCCGACCACATCAGGACTTGCCTGTCTGGCCTGATCTGCTCAATGATTTTGCGAATCTGGGGCTCGAAACCCATGTCCAGCATGCGGTCAGCTTCGTCGAGCACAAGATACGTGCAGCGTCGTAGGTTCGTTGTACCTCGTTCGAGAAAATCAATAAGACGGCCGGGTGTGGCTATGCAGATCTCGACGCCTCGTTCCAAGTCACGGGCCTGAGGTCCTTTAGGCGAACCGCCAAAGATACATGTATTACGAATGCACGATGACGAACCGAAGTCACGGGCAACGCTTTGAATCTGTTGGGCCAGCTCGCGAGTCGGTGCGAGGACAAGAACGATCGGGCCTTCGCCTCGAGTTAAGCGTGGTTGGTTGTTAATGTGCACCGTTGCCGGAAGAATGTACTGAAAATAAAGAATATTTTTAAGTTAAAAACCTCTTTTATTTTTCAAAAAAAAAAATTAAAACATGAAATTTTCAATTTGTATTTTGTAAAGAAGTATGAAGAAAACGAGATTTATAGTTTCTGAATAGCCAACTTTTTTAGAAACTATTTCGTCATGCTACGCGATAGCAGCGCCGCGGCTTTGAGATTGATAAATGAGGGCATACCTAAGTGAAATATGTTCTATCTATAAACGCATCTGTGCATATGACACGCCCATGTCCTCTCATACATACACAAATTTTATATGAATTAGTTGTTTAGGAACGTCATAAAGCATTTACGTATGAGTTTAAATTTCTATAAAATGATAAAATATTACTCCTAAAAGTCAACTTACAGCTAACGTTTTTCCAGATCCTGTTTGAGCAATGCCAACCATATCTCGACCGCTAAGCGCAATTGGCCATCCTTGAGCTTGAATAGCAGTAGGCTCAGCAAAGCCCTGCTTCCTGATTTCCTCCATTACATAATCGGGGAAATTGCTTTCCTCGAACGCCTGAATAGGAAAGGGGGTGTTGTTGCCTTTGACAGTGATTTCTTTGCCCGAGTAGTACTTGCTGACTTCATCAGGTGTGCGACTCAGTATGTTAACGTGGGGCACATAAAGATTCTTTGTGATCATTGGTAACGCCATGACTTCCCAGTTAGGTTTCTTTAGTAGATCACCTGGAGATTTCTTTTGGTTTTGTTTCTTGTTTACTCCGTACTCGGTATGAGGTTGCTGTTGGCTGTTCCAATAAGTGCCTCCACCCCCTTTTCGGTTGCCGTACTCTCTGTTCCCCCTGGGTCTGAAATTTCTACATTTATAAATCATTCTTTTTTATTTATAGTTGCCCTTAATAAAAAAAATATTCAAGATGTATATGTGCATCAGTGGAATAAATGTTACCCATTTATGATTAATCAATTTGATATGGTACTATACCAATAGTATTTCATAACATTTATTGTATGCACTTTATATTGTAAAGCTTTTTTTTATTAAGTAATTTTTTTTGCATGTCTAACAATATTGTGATAATATTGCATAAACGTACAACCTTTAGATATATTACAAATTATATATCTTTTATTATGTAGAACATTTATAAATTACATAACAATAAATTTTATAACTTTTCATCTTATTTGGAAAACAGCTTCAAAATAAAATTATTATGTGATAATATATTGATAACTGATAAAAAAAAATCAGCATTGTATCATCTGAAAAATGCAATGGAATATGGAAATTTAAACTTCAACTGTTTTTATCTATAGCATATATTAATATTGATTAAAAAAGCTTAAATTATAATCTATTTAAGGCTGTTAGAAATGGAGAATGAAAGGTGGCCAAAAATATGTTTGAAGGAAGAAATCAGAGGGATTAAAAAATGATAATGCACTAAATGGGGAATAAGTTTAGAGAAAGCATTTCATGAAGTGGGAGATGGACAAAAAATAGAAAAGTTGGAGGATCAAAATAGTGATACAGTGGAAATAAGAAAAATACTTGAGAAGGGTTTAAAAGTACTGAGAGATCAGGAACTGCAAGGGGACTGGAACAAAATAGGGAAGTGAAGATTTTTCGAAAATTATAGGAAATGGAAAACAGAGGTAAGTTGTGAAAAATACTATGAAAACAAAAAATCAATGGCACAATAAAAGAATAGTGGGCAAGATTAAAGAAAGTATGATAATGTAGGTAGAAGAGAGAGCAAGGGTTATAAAGACACAAGATGTAGAATATGTAAACGGGAAATGGAAACAATAGAGCACATTTGGAACTGTAAAATTGCAAAGGACGAGATAAAAAAAGAATGAGTAAAAGAGATAGAAAAATGGAGTTTACAAGGCAGTGAAGGAAAGATAAAAAGAAAACTAAAAAATTAAAAGGAGGAGTAGATGAGATATGCTACTATAGCAAAGAGTTAAAAAAAAAGGGCAAGGTCGAATGAAAAGGGGAAAGATGAAATTTAGCGATAGAAATAAAATAAAATAATAACTGTATAAAAAACAAACCAAAGCAATGTGATATTGTAACAGTAAAAAATTTATTGGTGATGTAAGGTAGAATATGGCTGACTATGTAAAAATCAAGATACACGAGATTGTCATGTAAAAAAGGTAGAAATGTAAGATTGTAAAAATTTGTAGATGGCAATAAATTGATAAATAAAAAAATAAATACATTGTCGTTTTCATACTACTATTGCTTAAAATATTATTATATTATTCACTACAAATTTTATAAATGAGATAAAACTGTAAATGAAGGAACATAGATTTATATTATGTATAAAGCATATAGTAGTATTTATATTATATATAAACATAGCTATGACCACATTCTTTTAGACTAATGTGAAAGAGTATAAATTAAAAGGATAAATTTTTTTCTAATTTTATGTTTAAAATTATACTAATTGGTGTTTAGGATAACAATCCCTTATACATTAGTGGCACTCAACCTATTAAAATCAATCAAACCAAGTAGTGGTAATACTTGAAATGTACATATTTCTATTAACTGTAGATGATATTAATGTAAATATTAATAAATATTTCTAATACATAAAATTTTGTTGCTATATAATTAAAATAATAAAAATTTTAAAATGAAAATCATGACATAAAATCATAAATTTACCTGTGGACCCTAAATAGTCAAATTCAAATGCAATAAACTGTTAAAAAGGTTTCTATATATTATATATCCATGTTTTTGTACACAAGTGAAAGCAATATTTTAGACACTGTCCTTGGTGATCATGTAAAGATAAAAATATTACTTTCCACTTGTAAAATTATAATTACACTTTAATGCGAGAAGCTAAACCCCTCAATATTTCTTCCCGAAATACGTATAAAAAAATAAATAATTTATAAATTATTGCTTTTTTATTAACTTATAGTTTGGAGAAAAGTCTTGCACGACTCCAAAAAAATAACGTGCTTAGAAAATACCTCAAGCAATCTCTAGCAAAAAATCATAAGTACTCAAAAATCAACGGGTCAATGCATTTATTAAAAAAGCAAAATCTGTCAGTAAGAAATTCAGTGAGTAACGTTGGACCTTCAGTTCGAACAAAATGGCCGTAGACGTTGCGTTTCTCTCTCTGACGCGCACTCGAGTGCTATATAGGTAGTGCAGTAGAAGATTGAAGCCAAAAAGGAAGGAAACAGCCCGCACCGTACGCCATGTTATCGATTTCGTGACCGTGCGGGCGTCGAGCTAACGAAAATCTTTACGCATACGTCAGACTAACAATATCCGCAAAAGAAAAAACTACTTACGAAGTTTGATTGGCGTAACTGGTGCTGTACATGTCGCACGGCTAAACAATGAGTCTTAAGCCTTTCTCGCACGATTTTTTCTAAACTCTTGGAGAAAAATAACGTTCCACTTTCCTTTCACCTCTTGTACGGCTGTCTCTGTCGTAGAACGGTATCTGGTCTGGGACTCGACCGCTCGTACGCTGCGCCCAATCAAACCTGCGAAATAAAGACACAAATTTCTTGCTTTACATGCACGAACTCGTTCAAATTCGTTCGATTTCTCAAAGAACAGCCGTTGGCGAACGAACGAGAATAGTTTTAAGAAATAACGAAAGTTGAGAAGCTGATGAAAATCGTAAAATTCTTACCCAGAGACCCGGTGAACAGAGCGCAAATGGCTGACAGGCGCTCGGGAAGACGGAAGCGGGCCGCTGGCAGAGATTTCCGCTCGCTTGTCGCTGCAGAGCTATTCCCCCACTCCTATTTCCCTTCTTTTTGACCCCGGGGGATGAGCACGTGATCATCGTCCAATCGTCCAATCGCAGCAGTCCAGCGCTCACGGACGTCAGGGCGCATGGCACGCGCAGACGCGCGAGCTTATGAATAGGCTATCCCTGAAATCGATACTGCTCGGCTACAGGCTACTGCTAGGCCAACCAGCCAGCCTGGAAGTAGCTAGAAACTCCCAGAGCCTTTTTACCTCTTTTCATTCTGCATACAAATTTGTGCAAGTGTATGTATAAATGAGTATGCGCTCTGAGTGGATCTTTTTTCTTTTTCTTCATTGGTAGCTCAGGTATTCTTGTTTCGATGGTTACTTTTACGCAAAATCTTTGCGGTTCTTTTGCAACAATTACAAAAGAAATTGAACAATATTTTCAAAAATATTAAAAATCTCCCAATTTTGAAGTCCGATGAAAATAGAATTTCAAAACCTATAATAAATATTCTTATAATGATATAAGTAATTTTAATATATATGTTTTTTTTAATTACAAATTCTCGTGGTTTATTAAATAAACAATTATAAATATTTACAAAAAACTTCTAATTTTATATTTTTAGCAGGATTTATTGAAAATGATCTTCATGTTAGAGAAAACAAATGTCTTTCAAATTTCAACAATTAAATACCCACTTCTCCTTTGAAATTATAATGCAGATATAAATAATATAGTTGTTGAAGTTGTATTTTAAATTATGTCTTTGCACTTATTATAGAACATCTACATGAAAATATTTTATACATTAAGTATCGTCTATCTTCACAATCATATTCGGTAAATTATAAGATTATGTTTGTATCAACTGGGGCGCGGCCGCTCCTTTCAAAAGCAAGGATCAATCGAACTAAATGCGAACATCATAAAGGATTTACACTGACCCTTGGAGGTTGAAGTCATCACATGAAGCTTTATTACCTTTTACAATCATATAAAATAAAAAGTAACATTATATTACAAGACTTGAGTATATCTTTTAAATACTTATCCTTTATGAGAAAATTTACTAAAAAACTTTATGAGAAAATTCACTACTAAATATTTTAAATTCAAATATTAATTATTTTTCAATTAAATGTTCCAACCAGTGAATTAATCATTTAAATGAAATAAATTATATTTACAATAATAATAATAATACTACTATTACCACTAATAGTAATAATACTAATACTAATAATAATAATAACACACCCACAAAAAGAAGAATTAGTTCGACTTTGACACATCACAATTTTGAAATATCCTATACTTGAAGAAATCCAAGATATCTCAAATTACAAAGCTAAGAAATTTTTTTTATAATTTTGGTAAGTGGAATTATACACTACTTATTGTGCCGTTCAAAATCAGTTTTTATTTCATCCACGTACGATTTATTGTTTTCGAAATACGCTAATTTAAAGTTCACGAACTT
The DNA here is from genome assembly GCA_900490025.1 of Megastigmus dorsalis. Classification (NCBI taxonomy): domain Eukaryota; kingdom Metazoa; phylum Arthropoda; class Insecta; order Hymenoptera; family Megastigmidae; genus Megastigmus; species Megastigmus dorsalis. The sequence goes on from UELU01010044.1 coordinate 50,219, forward strand.
CAAAGACATAAGAGTTTGTTCAATTTATTTGCTCTTGAAATACATTTTCGAAATTAAAATTGATATATCTCCGAGACAAAAAATCCTTTAAGAATCATTTAAAACGGACTTTGATCGCGGCTCTGAGTATTATATAACCACTTATCAAAATATGAAAAAAGCTTTTTAGTTTCGTAATTCTTAAAATATAAGATATCTCAAAATTGTGACATGATTGACTAATTCTGAGGTCACATTCAGATTCAGTCGTGCAGTGCTTTACGAGTTCTCAAGCACAGGATATTTTTGTAATTTTGAGTGCCAGTGTTTTTATGGAATCATAAGATTGGGATTGAATATTGGACCAGTAATAATGGGATTTGAAGATTAATTATGAAACGGGTTTTAATTACATAATGTAGCTAACAAATTTTATTTTTGCACTTTTTATCTTAAATACTGTACAATTATAGATTCCCGACCTTGACATAGGAATGAATAAGGATTTTACATTGAAACACAAATACGCTTTTTATTCCCTGCTATACAATTGTGCTAAAAATTCATTTTAAACTTAGTTTGTAACATTCATAGTATAAACTTGAGTTTTTTAAATAAAAAGAACATTGGAGAAATGTTCATGAGTTTTTAATGATTGTTCATTAGTATTAATTTATTCTGCGCTAAAAAATACTTAAATTAGTAATGATGCTTATCACTTCATTTCACATTTCATCATGCGCGACATTTCATTTTTCCGTAGACAGTTTTTTTGAAAGTAGTCATCTCTCGCTACTCCAATAACTCTTTCCAATAACTTCTGGAAGGAAATACAACATTGTATTATATATTCACTTATTAAGCAATGCGTCGGCATAACATTAATTCTTGAAAATTAATTAATGCTTGCCTGAACGGTTATTAATGGGACTGCGACTTCGACTTCTGCTATAACTGCGACTTCGCGAGTAGCTGCGACTATAAGTTCTTCGACCTTTTCCATTTCTTTCTCTACTCAGGCTACGACTTCTGCTTCTGGATAAGCTCCGCTCTTTCTCGCGTCGTGCAATTTTCGATCTCCACCTGTTTCTACCACCTATAAATGTTCGAAATATTGTTTATTATTTATTATACATAAAAGCAGCTAAAACTCAATTAATATTATATGACTGAGCTGTTATTTATTGAAATAAAAAGGTTTCAAAAAAGAAATAGAATTGGTTCAATTTTCTGGACGAATTTCTGAAATGAGTCTGCTTTAGATACGTCTTAATTATCAAAAGTTTTCTGCGATAAGCGATTTTTATATTAATAAAATTACAAGATTCTTAAAACGATTTGACCGTTGTCTCATTGAAAATTACTTCATCATAGTCAACTCCAAATATTTATTAACACACCAACTGCTTTTAATATTATTAAACAAATTTTCATTTGCATGATTATGTTAAAATGATATTAATTAATTTTTTGTGAAATTAATTTAAATACCTTTAAAAAGTTGCTACAATTTTCTCCCATGCTGAATATGCTTCCATGATTATTTAAATTAATCATTGCAAATAAGAATAAAATAAAGCATAATTTTTAATACCTCTGTGTCGTCCATATCCGCCGCCTCTGTCTGCCAGTTCCAAAAGTTTTGGATTGATAACTTGGTTAGCCTCTTTGAGAACCTGCACTAGGTCATTAGCCTTGTTTGCGTTGCTGGGTGTGAAGAAGGTGTAGGCCGTGCCAGTCTTTTGCCTACGGCCGGTACGTCCAATTCGATGTACATAGTCTTCCGAGCAGGATGGGTAGTCGAAATTAATAACAAACTTGACATCTTCAACGTCTGAAATACATATGAAACATATTATAACAACAGCTCTTAAGCCCTCCAAGTATGTTTTTTCTTTCACTCTTAGTGTGAGCATGAGTTTATTTTTCTCTCTAGAGTTGTTTATTGTTGATCTTTGCAGGGAATGTGAAATACTATGATAAATATACATAACCCTCGATTTTTCTTTAAATCAACAGTCACGATTCCCTGATTCATTCTATTACTTACAGTTACTCTTAAAGAAATTTTTTATCGGGCCAATTGTTTAATTAGTTTGGAAGTGAATTTTTTTTCAGTCAGATAAATTTCATGAAAGAGTGAACTGTATGCACGTGTATAAAAAAAAAGATAAAATTTTGTAACGGATAAAGCAGTGGTACACTTTTTTAAAGATTTCATAATTTACTACTAAATATTTTAAATATCTAAAAGGAAATCAGTAAAATAAGTTATTCTTTTCAAGAAATGAAATTACTTAAAAAAGAGTACCACAAGCAACCAAAAAATATGAACAGTGCTATTCTGTCAATTTTTAAATAATCTATAACAAATAAAGTGATGATAATGAAAATTGGGAGGCACATTTATTTTTAAAAATATTTTATCTTTTCTAGTAATTAAAACTTTTAAATAAGTATACCTTGACCCAATATAAAGTGTCTAGAAATGTATCTATAATGAAAAGGAAGAATAAATCATAAGGGGATGCGCAAGTTAGCATTAATTTTGTTAGAAAAAATATCAATAAAAATGTGCAAGTTTTTTTCTTTTAAATTAGTAATCACATAACAATATAAAAGAGCAACAGATTCCCTACATTCATTCATTAAATTGGTTTTGTTACATTTAAGAAGAACCAGTATTTACTAGTAAAATATTTATCAATATTTCTTTACATAATAAAATTAAGATAACGCGTCAAAAGGTTGGAAATCAAATACATCAACGAACAAAATTTAGTTACATATAACTGTAACACAATAAATAAGATACATAAATGAATTTAATGCAACTCGAAAGAAACTTCCGCATCCCCTAAAGTACACGTATGTAAATAAATATGAAAGAAAAAAAAAAGAGAAAGAAAAAAAGAAAAATAAGAACTGTCGTAAAATCTAACAATGGATCTAGGATTAAAATCGATCTGTTATATTGTTCATACTAATGAGTTATGCGGACGAGTGCGTGGCTAGTAAAACGTACGGAGGGTAAGGCCGAGCTTGCTCCAGCTACAATAAGCCCCTCTCCGGCACGCCTACGATCGCTGCTGCTCTCTAATGGGCTCTTTCTCACTATCGCTCTGTATCTGTACACCCTCGCTCACAATCTTTCTCTCAGTTACTGTATTATTTGGTAATCCCTCTGCGTCGGGGAGGCGAAAGTGAGAGAGAGAGAAGTCTGCGTGCACGCTGTGGTATCTGTCTCCGCGGGCAGATCACTTAAACTCCGCCGCGTGAAGAAGCAGCTAGCAGCAGCAGCACCAGCAGGGCACCTCGATCGACACTCGCAGGCCCCGCAAGCAGCCACGCAGCCACGCAGCCACACGCAGCCTGGCCGCATCGGGTCACAATCGGTTGGCCAGCGTGTCTGGGAGATGAGTAGAGTAGAGTAGGTACTCGTAAAATTCGCTCTCTCGCTCTGTTTTCTTTTTTCTTAAGTCTCGGCTCCAGGCAGAGCGGAACTGCCACGGGCCGATCTCGTGATGATCGTGCGTGTGTCGTCGGCGGCGGCGGCGGCGCGGCGCGACGCAGGCGTGACGCAGGCGTGTGAGAGAGGAGAGTGGACCAGACACACGCGTGTCGTGTGTCACAATCCCTCGTGTGTCCGCCGACGGCGAGCGCCCCCAAATCGTAGGCCGCGTACCGGACACCGCCTCGGGCCGACCCCAACAGTCTCTCTCGCTCGCTTTTCTCTCTCGTGCAAGAGCGCGGGCAGTGGCAATTTTGGGCACCGATGTTGTGATTAGAGGCACGCGCAGCAGCCGCAGCGCAGACAATGCAAACCAGAGTGCACCACCGAATAAAGAGGCGGCGGGAGCACCTCCCAATGGAATGCTATTTGCATTACCCGGCGTGGGCCTGCGCGCAATGTGCCTCTGCAATGCAAACAAACATCCAGCCGCTTAGTTCATCTTCCTTTGACGTGTTCCTTGTTGTTGCTTTGTTCAACTTTTAAGGTTTTTTTATACTTTGTTACATGCTATTTTACTTTTGTTATTGCAAGAAATTATAAATTAGAAAATTCAACAAAATAAACAAACTATATATATTAACAGTTAACGTTAGACTAGAAAAATAAATTGAAAATTAGATTAAAAAGATTTAGATTCGCAGATACTTTCCCAAAATCAAAGAGAAGCTAATTTACTGTTTTTTTTTTACATCTGTTACAATTTAATACAACTGTATAAAATATTTGAAATTGAATGAACTGAATGCTTACCTAATCCTCTGGCTGCCACATCAGTAGCAACAAGTATCGGAGCTTTGCCGGATCTGAAATCTGTTGAAGAAAGTTATTAAATTTTACTGTAATGAAATGCTAGAAAAAAATTCGTACTATGCTACTACTACGAATTAATGAAGTTGAATAGCTCAAAAGCAAAAGTACTGACTTAGTTCATTAGTGAAGCCAAAACAAGCCTGTAAGCTTGATACTCATGATTTAATTTTGAGGTATAAGAAAACTGTGGAGCCATCTAGGCTCCAGTATTGGACTGTGTTAGTATATCCGCTGTCTATCTGCTTCCAATTTCTTTACATCCACATTAATCAATTACTATTTCTTTCTCCAAGTAGAAGATATTTAATAAAAACTTATTTACCTTGTAAAACCCAATCTCTTTCTTGTTGAGTTTTATCGCCGTGAATACAAACCGCTGGCCAACCATCACGTTTCATCTTTCTTGTAATCTCGTCGACTCTCCGTTTCGTCTCGATAAATACGATTGTTTTGTTCTCTTTTTCTGCCATGATTTCCTTCAGCAATGTGCTTAATCTTTAAAAAAGAATAATAAATGAATAATAATAGCAGGATCATTTATTACTGAATAAGCAGTAAAAATAAAAACTTACTTAATTTCTTTTTCATACTCTTGGCATACATCAATAATTTGAAGAATATTATGATTTGCTGATAGCTGCAACGATCCAACGTTAATTTGAGCGTAATCTTTGAGAAATTCTTCAGCAAGATTTTTAACTTCTTTAGGCCATGTTGCAGACCACATTAGAGTTTGCCTATCAGGTCTGATTTGCTCAATAATCTTCCTGATTTGTGGCTCGAAACCCATGTCCAACATTCTATCCGCTTCATCTAGTACCAGATACGTACATCTTTTTAAATTCGTCCTACCCGATTCAAGGAAGTCAAGTAATCTGCCAGGCGTTGCAATTACGATTTCAACACCGCTGTCCAAGTCTCTCGCTTGAGAACCTTTTGGTGCTCCACCGTAAAGACATGTGTTTCTAATACCGGACGAGTGACCAAAATCATCGGCAACCTGTTGAATTTGTTGTGCAAGTTCTCGCGTAGGTGCCAGCACCAAGGCAATTGGTCCGTCTTTACGACACAATTTAGGTTGACTATTGATGTGAACAATAGCGGGTAAAATATACGAAAGAGTTTTTCCTGAGCCCGTGGATGCTATTCCTACCATATCTCTTCCACTTAGTGCAATAGGCCATCCTTGTGCCTGTATAGATGTTGGTTCTTTGAAGCTTTGTCTCCTGAAAAATATTAATTATGTATGAGTAACTAAATCATTAATAAAACAAGACCATTACTTTTTTTTTCATAAAAAATTGATAAAATAAAAAACATAATATAATTCTATCCACTTTTCAAACAGTCTTTTACACTTCTATACTCAAAGGTAAATTCTTTTAAAATTTAATTAATAGACATACTGCCCATCTTTATTTTTAAATAAGTCAATAATGGCAAAGATCTATAATTAATAATCATCAAAGATACATTAATGAAGATAAAAAGTAGTAATTACTTTATTTCTCTCATAACATATTCCGGAAAGCCAGCTTCCTCAAAACTGAAAACAGGATTTGGAATACCCTTTCCTCTCAAAGTGATTTCCTTCTCACTTCTATATTTCTCTACAATACGAGGATCTCTATTTTGTACTGCATCACAGGGTATATAAAAGTCTTTCTTGAAAGGTTCTAATCTATTCATATCCCATCTCGGTTTCTTTAAGTTGGCTCCTGGTTGACTCCTGCCATTTCTTCCACCTCCTCGATCTCTGACTCCACCACCCCAACCTCTTCTGTCTCTTGGTGATCTGCTACGAGATCGTGTGCGTGAACGTCTTCTTCGATCCCTATCACGGCTTCGGCTGAAAAGAAATAAATTGTGAAGCATTTCTGTATATTTTTATTTTTAAACAACTGTAATTACATTGTTTTAAATTTATATGAAACCAAAAAGAATGTTAATGGTATAAAACTATCTTAATAAATATATATTTTATGTATTATGAGAATAATATACATAGTTATAATTAAGTTTTATGAGACATGATTCTTATGGTATACATATTTAATATATTTATATGAGTAAAAGGTATACTGTGTGTCAATGATCAAATTTTTATACAAAATCAATGTGTTACAAAAATAATCAAATATATTGTTAGCTTACTCAGGTAACCAATACATATTTTGATGATTAAACACATTATTTTTACATATCCTAACAAACGAAATTCCATTCTTTAAGACAGAAATCAGCTGATGCAAATGAATGACAACTACAATTTATTTAGTACACATTAAATGATCAATATATTGAAATGTCTAAAAATTATAGAGATAAATTATTGTTTAACTCAAATTTATTAATTATTGTAATCGCAACAGCATATATATGATTTGGTTAATAATCGTTTTTTCACAATCATCATAAGCATTCGTCAAAAATGCGAAACACCATACGGTAAACTAGAAAAACCGTGAATACATCTTATTTTAATAATAAATTAAAATGCTTACCTTCTGTAACGACCCATGTCTCGTATAGGTATTGTCGAAGTTAATACTGTTCTCTCCGCTAAACCTTGGCTACGCAGCAATCAGCTTAGTAGGCCCAATTAGAAAACTGCTAGGACGCACCGAGGTTACGAAAGGAGTGTTCACCGACGCGAACGGAGGACTCGATGAATCACAGCAAAATACTGGTAAGAGAACTGCGTTTTTCAGTCACTTATGGCTTTGATAGCATCTCGAAGTTCATGGGTCTGCATATCCTCTATACGATGGCGGACGCAAAATTCCCTCTCACTCCACTTACCGTTCACTCTACCTTGTCGAAGGCTTCTGGCCTCTGGGTTTGTATAGGTATACCGTAGTAGGTCTGAGCGCCCAGAGTCATCGCCATTCGCCTTATACAATTTTTGGCGTAGTGACGGACGCGTACACTGGAGGTCGCTGCTTAGTATTTTTGTACTCGTACTTCCGCTTGCCTATCCTATCCTATTCTATCCTGCATATATATTATATACCTATCCAGGCTACTCGACTCGACTCTCGAGCCACGGGCTGCTACAAGTGCGGAGTGGTCAACAGCTACAGCAATGAGCAGATCGGAGATCCTCGGAACTCGGACACCGAACTCGAGTTTGCGCAATTGAGCTTTACATTGATTGGCTTGACGCTTGGCAGTATAAAAACTTGAATGAGCGCTAAGTTATGAATCTAATACATATTTACTTAGAGCTGAAGAATTAAATGAAGTACTAATTTCATGTATCTATATAGGTATACTTCTTCTTTATATTTTAATTGACCTTTTGTAATGATACTATGGTAATGACCAGGTAGTTATATAGGTATACTTAATGAGAAATATATTTATCAAATAAAATGTTTGAAATAAAAGTTATAAATTTTAGAGGAGAATGAAGACTATGAAGCAAGTTCAGAAGTGCAGTTATTACCAAGATTAAAATGTTGATATAGGTATAGTGTGAATTTTAATTATGAATTATTTTCACCCCAATCTTATTTTATCTAACAAATTGATTGAATTATAAACCTAGTAACAACAAAAATGGAACTCTTTAGATTTAGATTGGATAAATTTTAAGGTAAAAAAGTATAAAAACAATTTTTTTAAAAATATAGATATTTTATTGTTTTTATATACCTCCAGCATTATCAGCAAAACTGACAGTGGGGGAACAATTTGATTTCATTATATTTAGTATATTATACACTGTACATTCAAGTCCTTTGTTTTGTTCGTTTTATAAATTATATGAATAAACCATAATTATGCATTATGACAAAAATAGAGACATTATATTGCAAGGACCTGCCTTTTAATTTTATATTATAAAAGTTTCCTAGTGTAGGATGCATAAATAAAGTCTCATATTAATTCATTTTTTTTATGCCAGTGTAGTTTGGTATCCATTTATATCAATAAATGTTCTTCAGATCAACTGAATTCCCTTGAAGAAATAACAGTAATATAAGATTTATCTTTTCCATATTCCCAAAATACACTACCAATACTTCCATCTTATTAACCTTTCAATTTAATTACTATGTTTACTCTTCAAAAAAAAATAAAAATAAATGAGAAGTCTAGTTAACAATAGTAGAGTGGCTTTTCAAGCAGCCATAGGAATGTTCTAGTATAATTTTTAGTTATTAATTAGCTACTGTTGTTGAAGTTTGCTGACTTGCTTGTTCTGTTTGATATCTGTAAGAATATTTAAATTTTAATATTTATAATACTATGAATACACACATACATTTATTTAAAAGAAATAAAATATGCAAATTTAAACTTACTTAATAGCTCTAGCTACTTGGTAGATAGCAGTGAATGCTACAAAAAGATTGACACTGAAAAGACTCCAATTTTTAGGGGTGATAGCTAATGAGTATCTTGTCCATATTATTCCAGTCAAACCAAGAGCAGTTGATTGACTAATTGAAATTTTGTCTGCAGGTCTTTGGAGATCGCCTATACCTGCCAGAACAAGACCCTGTAAATAAATAAAAATTCTCAATAGTTTACAAGCTATTTTAATTAAAAATAGAAAGATTGCAACAGGGAGAAATATAGTAGAGCTACATAGAAAGCATTGCATTTAATAGCAATCTATATATCTATACATTCATTCTTCCAAAGACAATTTTGGCAGGTTATCAAATAGATCCACAAGTTTTGTAAGCAAATTTTTTCATAAAAGTTAAGCAATGTAAAATAGAAAATTACCCATTTGAATGCTGGAGCCCAGAAGAAAATCGTCTGTGGACCTATAAATTATCAGATAAAAGATTCCCATTAAACACATAAAATAAATTTATAATCAATGGTTTATTTAAAAATATTAAATTATAAATTGATTTTGATATTGAAATTCTGCTTTACATAATTAATAAACAGAAAATAACTTATTTATTGAACTTGCTATTTTTCGCACAATGGGATTTTGCATAAAATGTTTTTCAAAATTAAATAATATAATTTTTTTTTTTTTCATTAAATAGATGTCAATCTCAGCACACTGAAAAACTAAAATATCACCACATTGATTATTTCATATGCAAATTTTTACAAAGAAGGTGGCATTAATAATTTATGCATTCACTAAATGCGTGTTATTTCGAAATACTTATAATATTTGTGTGTGCGCGCGTAAGTGTGTGCATGTAATTCACGAAATTACTACGATATTAAAAGGAGTTTTCCTAGCAGAAAACGTTTATAAGATTTATATTTCTGGTTTTCTGCTATTGAGAAAATATTTGCGGATTCATTTAGATTACAATTCATTACAGTTAAATGAAAATGCATGATAAAAACGGTAGGTATCGCAATGGTTGATCAGCATTAAATGTGTTCATAGCAAGGGCTTCTCCTGCATTGATTATTTTCAACCTTGACCTGTTTAGCAGAATCCCACCAAGTACACGAAAAAGAATCTGATACATAGATACTAGCATTCTGGCACATGCTTCTTTTCGCGTGAAATCTCAGCAATAAAAAAAATAAATCGCTCGTCATGATTCATTATTACAACAGAATTAAGAACTTTATAGCTTAGTATACGCGTAGATATACATATATATATATATATATATGTACATATACATTTGTATATACATATATACCTGCTGGGTGTTTCCACAGTGGCTGTAGTTTCTCTGGAACAAACTTCCCAATGCTTTTCATAGAATTTTGATAGAGAACCGAAGACATGATGGTGATTTTTAATTTTATTAAATTGTCGAAGGGAACAAAAAAAGAAAAAAGAACAGCAGTAAGCAAGCGCCAGCCACGCGGTGTTGACTGGCTGACGTCGATCTGCTGATCCGCGCGTGCGGCCACTATTTTCCCGTTTCCCCCACTTTCAATCGGGTAGCAAATTTTCCCTCTCCCTCTCTGTCTTTTAGCTTCTCTAGATACAGATTGTGCGGGAGTTTTATTTCATCTATTGCAGCATAGAAAGTGTCAAGTTTTGATTGCTATGCTGGCGAATCTCATTTAACTCAATTTAACGCGCCGAAAGATTTTACAAGATTTTTATCCTACAGTCGTACATTTAAATATATAATCAATGAAATCTTCTCTGCGATAAAACAGGAAATGTATTATTTTATCTCTGCGATTATCATTCTTCTCCGAAAATTAATGCAGATATTATTGAAATATTAAAATTCGAATATTTGTAATTTAAATTAAATTTGATTCACATAAAATTAGTTAATGAATTGACTTTTATGCATTAATAAAGAGAAATGTGATTGTTGGTTGGTTAGCAGCAGAGGTTGACATTGGCCTTTACGTCTGCTCTGTGACCTAGAGTCTGAAAACAGATGTCTCCAACCATGCCAAGTTCCATGTTTTTATGTAATGTGTTAGGACACCAATGCTAATAATAAACCTTAAATGCTTGATGTACGTCACCGTAGGTACATTTGCTCTTCCGGTCATGTTATAATATGTTTTCTTACATATATATATATATATATAGTGCAGCACTGTCACTTTTTATTCTTTGGATTAAAATGGAGTTCAATGAACTTTTGACAAAGTTTATGTACATGATTTTTTTTATTGTTTTTCTTCTAAAAATGATTGTAGTACATAACAAATTCATTTACAATATTGGCATAAAATATATAGGTACATATATAATATTTTAGTACAAAAGTTTACTAAAAATTGTGCTTGATAGCTTAGCTTAGCAAAATCTCCTATTCATAAATGCAATTACAATAACTATTACACATTCCCATGAATTATTGCAACGCAGTAAAATAAACTCGTTGCAGAATCAGGAATTCTTTATCACAATATATAGAATGTGTCTCATTAGAATCTATAAACTTGCACAATTATTATACAAATAGGTACAAAGATTCTCATGAAAATTATTATATTATTAAAATAAATGCCATAACGAATCTCAAAAATTAAAAACCGATATTAAAAAGTCATCAGTCATATATCAAACTTTTTATCATTACACACCTTCAGATCATTTGTGATGAGGTTAAATTAAAAGCATAAAAGAAATTTTAAAGTAAAAATGCAATTGAGATCTCGTAATATTGCCTGAATTAAATATTCAGCAGTACTATTATATTTTAAGGCACCATTTTATTCTTTTCTTTTTTTTTAATTTTCTAACATATTTACAATTACTATATTATTAAATTACTCGTATAATTTTCAATTTAATGAAGAAAGTTTTACTCATAGATCTTAAAATTATAAAATTATTAATCTATAATCTTTTGTATTAATGATATATAAACTTAACTTCTTGAAACTTGAGTCATACCTTATTAAAAAGTATTCCAGATTATACTGATAAACAATTACATCTTATTGGCAGATAAGATTCAATAATTTTGATTACACATTAAGTGTAATATTTATATTTATATAATTATATAAAAATTTTTGAAAACAAAAAAAATGATAATTAAATATGTTATATTACACCAGTTAACTGAAATATTTAATAAATTGCATAACAGTTAAATATTCTAATAAGATATATGAAAAGATATTTGATTCTTAAAATAAGTTGCTTATTACTTTATCTTTATATCATTAGCATAATTGCAGTATAGTTTATTACTTTTTTGATGCCTCAAGTTTCGTCTTTACACTATATAAATAATTGATAGTTATAAAAAATGTTATTTTGGACCTACAAAAAGAGTAGCTGAGCTTTGAAACATCAATTTTCTAAGCAATAATTTTTATGTTCATATATAATTTTTATTATTTAACTAAAAATCTTAAAATTATCAGGAAAATATTTTTTAAAAGAAATATTCACATGCTAGTGAAAATTTTTAACTAAGTCTTGCTCAAAAGTCTGGTCAAAGCTATTACTCTCTTTGTTAATCAAACAAAATGATACTACCATTATTACATATCATTATCAAATATAAAATTATAATCTCATTACTGGTCATTTGCATAAATGTATCAACCTTATATCAAAATGGCAGAAATTTGCTTTCAAGTCCTTCATACTTTTTTTTTAAATTTGTTCCAAAATACATGAAAATTCCTAAAAAAGTTAAATAATTTGATCACAATTACTTATGAGGTCAACATTTTTTCTTTAAAAATAAAAAAAAAAAATCGTTGAAAATGCAGTGTAAATGACTGTGTATAAAATGTTGACTATCTCTACATTTTACTAACTTGGTAACAATTAAAAAATTTTCACTTTCAATTATCACATTTTTCAATGCATTCAACAAAGTATTATCTAAAATGTTCATAACTTGATCTTTTTCTATCGACAGTAAAAATTGCTATTGCAATATCACAATAGAATTTTGTCAGAATATTGTTCATATTCTGTTTACTTTTTTTACACATATTCGTATTGTGTATTTAGTTACTTCGAGATGTAAATATTTTAATTTTGTTTCAACAATTAATATAATAGAAAGTAAAAATATTTTGAATAACTAATTTAAAAAGGAGAATAAGCAATGTCTTAAACTCCACTTACTTAAAAAAAATACATATAAAATTGTTCAAGAAATTTTCATCACATGCTTTTAAAGATCTTTTAATGTTTTAAAATTGTTTTCAAGTAGAATTTCTTAGTATCAAAAACGTATGAAAAATATAATAAAAATATTTAAAAATCTTACGTTCTTGTCAATAAAAACGTTGTAAAAAAAGGTTTAAAATTTAAAGAAGTAAAATGAACTATTTTGTTTTTCTTTTCCCACATACATTTTGAACCTAGAACTTTCTACAGAATCTTTAAAAGTAAGCATATTTTATACACATACAAAGGATTTAGGCACGTACGAATGTCGAGAAATATTGAAGATAATTGTAAAACCTAAATTGTAAACTTAATTAAATTATAAACTAAATTAACGATAATAAAAATATGGCACAAGCAAAATTAAAATTGCTACATCTCAAAGTAACTAGCAAAGTACAGTACGTCCATTTTTTACAACCTGAAGTAGTACATAGTACAACCTTAAGTAGCGTATAAAGTAATATTAATGAGTTCCACGTTTTACGAAAGAAACTCAATCTACAAAACGAAATTCCCAAAAAGTGTATAATTACTGACTGTACCATGGATATCTACAGTAAGAAATTTTGAGAAGTCGTCCGACACACAAACTCTAACCTTATCGGTACAGGTAGATGGCAGTTGCACGCAGCCCAACAAAGAAGGTCGGTCGCTATCACCATTTTTCGCTAATTTACGAGTCCAGAAATCGGCAAGGTTCAGCATTTCAATCGCTTCGCTTACAGCAGAAATTTCAGCACTTTTGCTGTTTGGTATTTTGTAGCTAGAGCGCGGACTTAAGCTAACATTCGGATTGCTAGTACTACGGAAGAAACCCATGCGACTACGCCGATTCTGGCTTTTGTCAGAACTCTTCAGAAATGATACATTCCACCAAACTAATTCATCGCTGCTCACAGAGAGTAGAATCGGGGTATTTATTGTAATAGGCGACCAGTGAAATTGGCTAACGGTGCTACCATGCAATTTAAGTCTCCCTAATTCAAGTTGCATAAATACATCGATTATCTGAAATGTAAAATAAGAAAATATTTAATGGAATTCTTGAAGAGATTAATAAAATAAAATTTTAAATAATTTAATGAGTTGTTCGTTAGTGTTTTCTACTCTTATATTCTTAGACAAAATATTTTAAAAAAGGAGGACGCCGGTAGCGGCCCATGGTCAAACTTGGCATGAATCCTATAAAATCGACTTCAGCAC
>UELU01010075.1:0-10215 GCA_900490025.1 Megastigmus dorsalis
ATTAATTCTAGCGCGATATAAATAGATATAATTGCACATTTTCTCACTCAACTTGACAATCCCGAGTTATAGCGTTTTCTAACGTTGGCTCAAAATTACCACAACGAATGCGGCTAATCCTTTAGTTAGGATTGGTGCGGCATAACGAATATAATACATAGTGATTGTTTCAGGACGTCACAAAATATCGAAATAAAATTTAATATTTCTTGCAAAATAGAAAAATAGGAAATATATTAAAGAAAGGGGCACCTACTGCTACAACCTACTTATACGGCCGGTGCTCCGCAATATTCGCGCAGTCTCGTGACTTACGAACACCCGGGTGCCCGCACATGTAGCATCGAGTGTTTGCTCATCTTTCTTCTTGCGCCAGCCGCCGCTCTTCTACCCCCTGCTGTTGTTTGGCACGCCGGAGCGTCTCCTCTGCTCTTAATCGGCTCTGCCGGGCGCGCTCCAGACGAGCCACTTCCTCCCGAGCCCTCTTCTCCTCGGCCTGCTTTCGCTACCGTTGATCCTTGCGGACGCCAAACACGGCTCGGAGTTCAGCCCGACGGGCCTCTACCAGCGGTACCCTTATTTTCATACGGTGGCCTCCGGGGTCTCCGTGACGCTCTATAAAAGCGTCTAACTCCCCGAAGCCCACCTCCTCCAGACGGCTACTGGCGCGGGAAGCATCCCGCGCCTGCTCCAGCAACAGCTCTATCCGTTGCGCCTCCAACTCCTGTGGAGGTGGGCCCCTCTTCTCCTTTTTAACCTCACTCTCCTCCTCAGGCTCGATCCTCATTAGCCCAGGGCTCCCCACTGACGAGCCTGGGCTAATTTTCTCTAGTTTGGCACAGGGCCTCATACCGTATGCTACTCCTTTCTCCCGTAGACTAGATGGCAATTGCAGTGCCGGGCTCTCTTGGCGAGCCACGGCACCCTCTTTTTCGGTAGCGGCACAAGGCTCCTCGCCGAATCCTCCTCTGATACGGCCAGTGGTCCGGTGGTGTGTAGGCGACGTAACCCGGTGCTCGTCCATTGCATCACTCGAGAGACCATCTCCCGGTCTGCCTCGGTGATTGAGACCGAGGGAGTTCGTCCCTCGACCCCAACGGCCATAGTTTCGAAGAATTGTGCGCACATGCGCAGAAACATATCCTTATCCATCCTCAAACCAAACGAAGGGGAAGATTAGAGGGATTTACGAGCGATTGGCTCGTGTTTGACGCGGAGAGAGATTCGACGGATCAGTTACCACAACACGCTTTCGCGAGCCCTTCGGTCGACTGGGCTTTCGCTTCGCAACCCTAACAGACATCACAGCCTTCTCGGTACGCAGTTTCGCTCGCTTAACAGTTTTCGCGGCCTTCCGGGGCCTTCCACGGGGTCGCGACGTTTGAGGCACAAGGTCAGCCGTTACATCTCCCGTTGGAGTATTGCTGGCCTGGGCGTGCGCTGCGCTCGCTCGTGGCGGGTCGCCTAACGCCATCTCAACGCTCGCATCCAACCTAGGATGAGTCTCGGCGTCATCTTCTTTGATCAAGTCCACTTAACTCTCTTCCACGACATATTGCTTAATTTGTTCCGCATGGACAGACTTAATTAGATGGACGTCCATATCTCTAAGCTCATAGGTATTAGAACCTAGCTGGGCCGTTATCTCATACGGACCAGCAAATTTAGGAGCTAGCTTGGAGCTCAGCCCCTGATTTGCCGAAGAAAGAATCTTATTCTTCTTCCACAAAAAGCCTCCAACTACAAAGTCAGCTGGCCTTCGACGTGCGTCATAATAGGCAGCCTGTCGGTCATGTGAAGCAACCGACTTGCGACTCGCACAATCACGCAACGTAACGAGCTCTTGGATTTTCCTTTTCCATCTATCCAGAGCTTCGTTTTGCTCTTTATGAAGAGCAATCAATTCTTGACTTCTTCGAATTGTCAAAGCAGTCAATGGCTGCCTACCATTGTTCAGTAGGGCTGGACTGGCGCCTACTGAACTATGCACAGCCGTGTTGAAAGCAGAGACAAGTTCTGGCAAATGCTCATCCCAAGCACGATGATTCTGTTCGATAAATGCCACTATCATCGTCTTTATGGAACGATTAACTCGTTACACTGGATTTGCTTGCGGATGGTAAGGTGGCACAGTAGTATGGTGCACCTTTCTCTCTATCAGAAAGCTATCAATGGCACGGTTTTTAAACTTAGTGCCATTGTCAGAGACGAAAACTTCAGGAGCTCCATACCTCATAAAGATCCGCTCATTGAGCTCATTAAGGACGGTTTTTGCGTTGGCCTTGTCAATGGGGATTACCTCTACCCATCGCGTGAATAAATCCTGATAGATTAAGATATATTCGTAAGTTCATGGATTTCGACAAAGGACCCGTATATCACCTGCAACCACTTGCCACGGTTTAGTGATAGTCCTTCGCCCCATTCATCCAGCCGGTGCACGTTGTTCGACTTTACACTGCTGACACACAGTGCATTGTCGAACATAGGCCTCTACGTCCTTATACATACCCGGCCAAAAGCATAAATTGGCCCCTCGGGTGCATGTTTTCTCTCGACCATTATGACCTGAAGTTGGCTTGTCATGCTCCTCTTGAATAACTTCTTTCCGTTTCTCCATGGGCACTTCGAGCTTCCAGACATCATCATCGCCTACAGTACCTGCTAAGGCTTTATCAGGCCTATAGAAGTACAGGATACCCCCGAAAATCTTACTCTTAGGATGGCCAGTCGAGTCCTCTTCCACTTTCGGTAGACAGCGCAAATACCATTCATCACGGGTCTCTTCGACCCAAGATATTGCGCTGACAGCCGGTCTCATTCTTGTACATACGAGATAGAGCATCAGGCACATTATTAAGTGCGCCTTTCCTATGCTTGACTGTGTACGTATGACCTTGCAATTCTAAGGCCTATCGTGCAAGTCTGCCTGTAAACTACACAACCAACGAGGGCTGCTATGGTCCGTTATGACTTTAAACGCATAGCCCTCTATGTGCGGCCTAAATTTCTTTATAGCCCATACTACGGCAAGACACTCTCTCTTTGTCACACTATAATTCCGTTCTGCCGGAGACAGGGTACGGCTTGCAAATTCGCGCACTCGCTCTTCTCCATCTATTATCTGAAGAAGTACTGCTCCTAACCCAGTATCGCTAGCATCCGTTTGCATAGAAAACTGTCCATTAAAGCGTAGCGCTGCAGCACAGGTGCATGCGATTAGAGCTTTAATTTGATCAAAAGCTGCTTGTTGCTCTTCGAGCCACTCATACTTCCTAGCTTTCTTAGTCAGCTGGGTGAGTGGCTCAGCGATCGTGGTAAAATCTCTTAGAAATTTTCTATACCACGGCGCCATGCCCAAGAAACTTCTCAGCTGTTTTAAGTTCCTTGGCGCCGGATATTTCATAATCGGCTCGATCTTTTCTGGATCGGGCCGAAAGCCGTCTCGATTTACTATCACACCGAGATATTTTACCTCGTCTGGACAAAATACACTCTTCTCTCGGATGAGAGTAAGACCTGCCTTGTCTATTCGCTGGAGCATTTACTCAAGCCGCATCAGATGTTCTACGAATGACTCAGTCGCGACAATGATGTCGTCCAAGTAACTAAAGGCATACGGCTCAAGCTCTGGTCCAATCACTCGGTCGATGAGTCTTTGAAAGGACGCTCCTGCTTGACTTAGTCCGAAAGGCATTCTTTTATACTAAAACAGGCCCATCCCAGGCACCGTGAATGCGGTAATGGGCCTTGATTCCGGCTTCAAAGGAATGTGCTGGTATGCACTTCTTAAGTCAAGCGTAGATATATATCTGGCTGACTTGAGCTTACGCAGGATGTGATCCATAAATGGCAATGGATAAGCATATGGTTTAGAAACGGCATTGACTTCCCTAAAGTCTCTTCTTCACCATCACGATTGGACTGGCCCAACCGCTCTCAGATGGCTCAATTATTCCTGTCTCGAGCAACTCCTTGACCTGGCGGTGCATCTCCTCTTCGATCTTTTTAAATACAGGATAATGCTTTTGCTTGAACCTACATCTATTTCATACTCCACCCACGTAGTGCACCAAAGTATACTCTCTGGAGCTCTAATAGCTCGATCAAGCAACCGCTCAAGCTGCTCTCTCTCAGACTCCACGTCAGCGAGTCCTATGGCGGAAACAGCTGTGACTTGCCTCTCGCTAACCCCAGCCATTTGGAGATCAACATGCCTGTTTTCATCCTTGAAAAACAATTGATTCTTGGAAGGATCCAAGATTGCCTTGTACAATCTCGTAAAGTTGACTCCGACATAACAGCAAGAGTCCAACTCGGGCATAATAGCCACCGTTACATCCTTTTGGATCCCTGCAATCTCGAAAGGTAAGCTAGCATAGCCTACGATGGACGAGTAATGACCATTTGCCATTCTCGCCCCACGGCCATAACTAGGCCGGAGCTCTCTGCCACATGCACTAGCGATCTGTAGTTCTACTGATCCCATTACAGTGCGTACGGCTCCTGGATCAAATAATGCTCGAATCCTGTAGCCACCAATGTGCACTTGGAGCCACCAACGGTTTTCGCTTTCATCAGGATTCGAGCATCCTTTTATTGACCCCTCTGGCTCAGAGGTCCTCATAGCTTCTGAGCAACTCTTATCAGCCTCTCTGACCGATTTGGAGGTCTTAGGCGGGGTTATAGGAGCCGCGGTGACCTTCACTGCGTGCTCCTTTTCTCGTTTTCCGCCACTTTTTTCAGACAATATCGCGCCGAATACCCCGGCTGATCGCAAACAAAGCACTTAAATGGGTTGTTCACTCTCCGGGGGCTAAGTGGACGAGAATCGCCACCATGCTCTGCTCTGCTCCCTTTCTCCTTGGGAGAGCTCTGCCTGCTTTTGGGCTTATAATACCCCTGCCTTTTCTTGAAATTTCGTGGACACTTGCTCCGCGAGCGATCCTTCATTTCTGCCCTCATAGCCTGAACTTCTTTCAGGATTTGAGCCAAGTCCGGCATACCTCGCGTCGCTTGGCTCACTGCGGCTACTTTCGTCTCTGCTACTGCAGAGACGTTAGGCTTCGCCTTCTGCGGCTTGGCTGTCCTCTTGTACGCCACCTCCGGCATTACTGTGTGCTGTGGAGACGGTGGAGGTTTAAAAGCCTCTCCTTCCGCAGATATGAGCTCCGCTTCTCTAGCCAGCTCCATCAGCGACTCTACGTCACGCGCCTCTGCGCGACGTACCATGTACTGGAGCTTTGGTAGCATGTTCCGGTGCATAATTTTCAGCTGTGCCTCCAGCCTCGGCACAGGAACTTGCTTTAATGAAATGGCCAGCAAGCACGTGATAAAATCACGTACAGGCTCATCCTGACTTGCGTCCTCGCATTGGCCTCTGCCACCAGGTGCTGCTGAAAGCCTTTATTTGCCCCGGACCATCTTTCAGCAGCTGCACAGAACTCAGCCCATGTTCTCCATTTGTCACAACCATTTCTGTACCAAATGGCCGCGACACCAGTTAATAATTCTGACGGAGAGGATAGTTACTCCTCTTATGTCAGATTGGCCAATATTCTGCACTCCTCAACTCTCGTCAAAAATATGTCTAGACTCTGGTCCTTATCACCAGAGAATCGAACTTGCTATTTTCTGATCATCTGGCCCACGTCTCTGTTCGATGAGCGCAAATGAGAGTTATTCTTCTGCAACGATCTGTTATTGGATCTGAGCACATCCCCTGCACTCAGATCCATCGTTTCGGTGCCCATACTCTGGTCTATGGCTACCTGAGAGATTTTCCCTCCCCCAGGCTGCGCCTACCCCTCGAGCGCCCGAAACTACCACCCTTGGCACCTGCGTATCTTGCAGGAGGCTGCTATTCTCAGGATACTGAGTATACGTCTCATGGAACTTTACCTGTGCCCTTCTCTGGGCTATAGTATCGGCCAGCATCTCTTGACGCTCTCTTGAAACTCTCTCTGAAGTTTCGAACACGTGCACTAGCTTATTACCACTAGTGTACTTTTCCTGACTCGCCCGTGCAACTTTTCGACTCAAACCGCGTTCGAATCTTGAACGCTTGAGTTCGAATCCTCTTCTGCTCGAGTCTAATGGCTTTATCTGCACTAGCCGTCCTTGCTAGTGCACTCCTATTATCTTGTATGACGCACAGACCGCCCCTAGTCTGTGCCTACGCCAATTACTAGACTTCGGGTTCGAACCTCGCTATGCACAAGTTCGAACTCTTCTTCTGTTCGAACTTCTCTTGTAGTGCACGTTCGAACCCTGCTTTACATGACCTCTGGAAACCTGTTATCGCAGGTTCGAATCTCGCCAGTGGTGTGCTGAGATCGATTCCGTGTGCCTACGGGAGAATATTGCCAATCTAGCGAATTTTTGCTTAACAAAATATTTCGCGAAATTAAACCAATTAATTCATAAAATCAATCGATCAAACCCCACAAAAAAATTCTCCCAAAAGCACCCTACCGCTGTTTAATTAAACAATTTGCCGCTTCAAATTCTTCCTAAAAGCGCAAAAAAAAAACCAATCGCAACAAACAACAAATAATCAAACAATAAAAATCACAAATATTAATAGTTCGTGATGAGCCTCACTGGTCTGGTCTACTCACAAAAAAAAACAATTTTTGTTTCAAAAAACCAGTCAAAAATAACAAAACTTTGTAACTGTTTTACCGACCGTTCCTCTTTCTACTTTATCGATATAATGTGGATTATTATTAAATAACCCAATAACTCAGTACTCTAACTGCACGAATCAATTTGACGAATAAAGCACCCCACGCATAAATATTTAAATTATAATTTAAACAAATTGATAATCCATTTATTGCAACTATATTCGCCACTAGCACACCACTAGCACTGCTGCACACAGCACATACCACTGTGCACAGCCTTCAGCTACGAGTACAAGCCGTCAATAATTTAAATCAAAAAGCGATTCAAATTTCGGCTGCTACGCCTATGCGTCTGTACTCGCGCTGGTTCCGCGCCGCTGGCACACTTGGTGTGGAGCCCTCGCAAGCGCTGGCTTTCCCACCGCTCGCGCCTCTCCTCTCGGAGCGCGCCCCTCTCGGCTCTCTCTTGGCCGTATAGCTGCCGGTTGACTTGCCTGCGCAGCTGACTGGGTTCGCGCTCTCTCTCACTCTTACGCCTCGCGCAGTGTATCCACTGTAGCGAACGCCTCGGCTCTTGCCGCCGGCTCTCGTGCCTTGCTGGCAACTCAGGCGCTCGCTGGCTACAGTGCACTGTCGACGACGTACTACCTCCCTCTCTCACCCACGCATGCGCTTACACGTGCCGGGTTATACTCTTACCTATAGCTCCGACTCATGTAAACAAAGTCGCTTTGACTTTCAGCGCCTTTATGCCGCGTGCCTTCCCGATTTAACGCACCTAATTGAAACGCTAGTTCTTGAAATATTATTTCGAATATTATTTCAAAACTGAAATACGTGATTTCTGCCCTAACACACGCGCACTAAATTCTTAATATTTTCCGCGCCTAAATCCCGAAACCGAACACGTTGGACGCCAGTTGTAATGGGGCTGTTTTTCTTTTAATGTGCATTAACCCTGTACTGCACACTCCTATCTGTTGCACGTTGCAGTGGGAAAAAACCCTTTGGTTTATCTCCCTGATCAGGATCTAACAGCATCCGTTGACAAATGTGAGACTCTCTTGCTGAGTCTCGCTTTCCGATGCTCGGACAAAAAATACTCGTGAGCTCCGTGCAAGGTTCACGAGTCCAGCTTGCTCAGAAAATTCACAGTAGATCCGCTATCTACTGTGCCCGCGGAGGCGGCGGTAATCGCAGGATCTAATAAATGAAATATATTCTTTTGGTCCACTCAATTACAAAAGTAATAACGGTTTCACGAACCGAGAAGGTAAAGAATATTACGGCGTGCACGCACACACACATACACGGATCGCCGCTTGCGATCCGTCGCTGTATTACTACAAGTACTTACTCGTGCGGAATTGCACCTATCTCTCTCTCTCACTCTCACTCTCTCTCTCTCCCTCTCTCTCTCGCTCATCATCCTCGATGCCTGAGCGCCGTCGGATCGAGCATACAATCGAATTAACGACTGTATATCAAATTCAATCATGAATTCGTTATAATATATAGTATGAAGCACTCAAAAATATATAATAACTATATTTACATACCGGAGTTAATTGATGAAACGGTAAATTAGTATAATATTTTCTCATTGCATTTTTTATTTGAAATATCTTATACATTGTGAATAACAAAAAACGGAATCAGCCTTTATCAATTATTTTAAATAAATCAGTATTATTTAATGTTAAATTATTAACTTCAAAAACTAAAAAAATTTGATAACCCTGTAAAGGTAATTGAGGTATGAGGTATTATAAAAGTAAGATAATAAATAATTATAAATTTATTCTTTTTTAATAAAGTATAAATATTTACAAGATGTACTTTGTACAAATTAATACATCTTGTCATTTTTTTAATCACTTGCACAGCTATTTAAATATATAAAACAGAGTTAACAGTAAGTAAAACAATATCGCCGAGTCAAGTTGAGCTGCACGAGGCGATGAAGCATTAACGCCCGATTCCATGATTTTCAGGCATGATACATGATGCTTTGTATTTTTTCGGTCGGTAACGCTTCCGAGGTAAAGTAGGTACCTCTGCAGACTTAAGTAAATGCTATTTAACTCGCAAGTTGGGCTTGCTTGAGTCGGCTCACCACTCTAACTCGGCCCAGTTAAGCAGTACTAGCTGATTTTTTTTTTTCAGTGCAAATCGGCGAAGTTGGTATCCCCAACAGCATTAACATAGATGCAGTTGCCAGAGCCAGCACCGAAAACGGTAATAAAATAAAAGTTATTAACGAGCGTAGCGTATAATAAAAAATTTAAATGTTGCTCGCGTGCGATACACATAAAAATAAATCATCCAACTAATAATATTAATCCGATCGTGTGGTTGGAAAGCGCAATGGGGGAAATTGTAGATTATCTAAAGCGCGGATGTACTGACGATCACGTCATAGACGTAACCATAAACGCGGACGATTTTTTACAAGGCGCAGCTTGGCTTTAGTATAGGCCTATTTCCCGGTTAAATCGTGTAGATCTCTGTGATTTATTCTCACGCGTGAGTTAGATTCAAAAAAATTTTAAAATAGACGATAGTTTAAAAATATCAGCTTCGTACGTAAAAACACCTATCGGTAAAGGTAACGAGTTAAATATTTTGGAAAAATTAGATAGAAACGGGGTTCTTTCGATTAGAAATCAGGATAACTTTTGCTTACCTCGCGCTCTAGTGTGTGGCGAAGTTTTTATTATTAAAAAAAATAGTAGTAGCGAATGGAAAAAGGCTTGGCACCAAATCAAATATAATTCGGAACAAAAAACAAAAGCATTAAAATTATTAAACCTTTGTAAAGTAAAATTAAATGCAGATGAAGGCTGCGGTATCCGTGAGCTTGCACTTTTTCAACGGTATTATAGTTTAAAAGGTATTTATATGTATTAGAGTATAAGAATATGAAAATTTTGGTAAAGGGGTTCCGGCGATGTATGACGGTGAAACAGATTTCCCTGCGGAATACAGTTTTTATATAAATATTATATTTATTCCGAAGCGAAGCATTATAATTTAATTTTAAATATATTAGCGGTGAAAACGCGTTTACACTATTGTTAGCCGTGTAATCTAACTTATAGACAGCTGTTGAAGTATGAGTGTGCATCAAAATGTTCTGCGTGTAATGCACCAAGGAATTGTTCTAATACTCGCGACGATAAATCTATACGATGCGATGATTGCGGGCGTGATTTTTTTAACCAAATCTGTTTCTCGTATCACAAAAACGTGGTTCTACAGCTCGAAATACACAACACTGGCGGAGTAAAAATCAATTTGCGAATCGGTCAAAGTTTGTAAAGCATGCTTTAGACTATTTGATTTATCAAAAAATCCTCACGAATGCAGAATATCCCATTGCAATCAATGCAAATGTAATCACCCTATAAATACTCTATGCACTGTGCAGCCTATAGCCTCTAAAAAACTTGAAAAATCCAATCGCGAGCATTCGGATACGTGTTACATATTTTATGATTTTGAAGCGCGACAAGACACGCTTTTAGGGACATCGAAAAACGTATTTATACATGTTCCCAACTTATGTGTAGCTCAGCTTTGTTGC